>JAABNX020000106.1:27869020-27889237 GCA_015163995.2 Mormyrus lacerda | reverse complement strand
AATATATAAATATTTTGTCATATGTAAGGCATATCCAGTAAAGCAAAATCCTTTTAAAACGGCTATCAATGTAAATGTAATGTCGATTTATTCCACCAGATGGCATACCAGTACAGCGTGAAAACTGTTGTTTCAGAACATAATACGTATATTAAAATTATGTATCTGAAAAACAGATTTCAGGTTTTATTTGAGTTATGTTTTATGGTTGCATGTATTTTGTTACATATTCTGTTTTTTTATCATTTTATATTTATAATTAAACGTTATATTAGAATTTGTCTATGGTTATGATAGGTTAGCATTTCTCTGTGTTGTATTTCCAACTAAGTTTATTAAAATGCATGTTTTGTACCAAAACATTTATGCAGGGTTGCTAACTCTGGTCAGCTAACTGGCGTGAGATTTTGAAATCGAGGCAAGTCAGCAAACAAAGCTTTTGATGTAGATAATTTTAGGTCTATAGCCTAATGAAACAATATAGATTTGCCATTAGATTTCCTGCGTGAGCATGAGAGTGTCATGCGTGTTGGCAACCCTATTTATGATACAATGAGGCTGGACTGTAAGTAAACAAACATTTTGTAGTAAAAGTACGGATAATTAGAGGATTGCATCAGCGGTGTCGCAGAAGCGAGGAGGAGGAATGATGTCATCGCTTGGGCCCTGAGGATACCCTGGTGTAGAGACTGAGGAGTGACTGGGGGGGGGGGGAGCCTAGGGGCCTGAACAGGCAAGAATTAAAAGCTGGCCCACAAAAAGCTCAAGTCACAAGCCCAAGAAACACAATGGTGTCATAGCAACTGCTGCACCTGGGGGTTCTGGGGGCCAGGAATCGTACAGCTGGAGGCGAGTGCCGGCCACATTAGCTCCCCCCATCTGCCCGGGGGGACGTGCTTTCTTATGTCACCTTGTCAGTGGGGCACGGGGGCATTGTATGGCACAGACACTTGTGGTCTAGCCTGCTTTAGCATATGGACGACAAGGTCTCCTCCATATTGTTCCAACCATCCGAGGAGCGAAACTGCAGACCGACAGTCAGTGCATCCGCACAGAGAGGCAGCGGGATGTGATGCGATTCTGTCCATGTAGCGATGGCACCCCCTTACATCCCACAGCACTCAAAATCACGTCAGTCAAGCCTGATTACGATCTGGCATTAGGCAACAGCAGAAGCAGAACTCACAACAACAATTATGATAAGACGCAGCACCATCATCACTGCTGTGGTTATTTCTATAATAGAAATTATGTATGGTAGTCAAAAAGCTGGCTTAAAAATATCACATAAAGATTAACAGACTACATAAAATGTAGGCAGAATGTTAAAACGTTTTGCAGAATGGTAACTATGTCAGCTGGATAATAAAAAATAAAGAATTTTTCCTTGATATGTAATATATGCGTGATATATAGTATATATATTCCCAGCAGTCTTAGGAGAAAAGTTATCTTTCCGTTAGCAGTAAATGCTCATTTTCAATCCCAATTAAACGTATCACCATTTTGTGAAGAATCTCGAGGAGCTGAATTTCCTAAGGACACTGAAGTAATTGGGGGAAACTTGGAGACTCATCACTCGGTGACTCTGCATGACCCGCATATAGAGTGGGGATGAAACATTCACTTCGCCATCCTCAATATTACCCACGGCACCACAAACTCACAATAACTAAGTGAATTTTTCCCGGCTGATAAATTGCCAGTGCTGGTACCGAAGTCTAATCTTTGTAAAAAGAATCGACATGGCTGCCATTTGATAACTGCGGTATTTTAAGTTTAACGGTACACTTAATAAGCTGGGCAATATATGGGAGGGCAAAACCTAAAATTACTTTAAATCAATTAAGATACTGAGGTAAACGCAAAGGCTGTCGCTTGCGGCCGCTGAATTATGACACATCCTTAGCCTGCAAGCACAAGATTAGCTGCTCACCTTTCTGTCTTACAAACTTTATTTTAAAAATTCAATTAATTTCACTCTGCACAAATTTGACAAAGTGTGTTTTATTTCATCTCTCATCATCGCTGGAACAATTATGATGATTAACAGACACCCATTATGACTGCGGAATCGATGGCAAGTGTATGAAGTATATCAAGCCGTACTGTTATTGATGTCTATTAGGTAAAGCAGAATCTAATAGCATTAACACTCTCATGGCTTTCATACCCCCATCGTATGATAAAAAAATGGAAAAAAAGCATCCAATGTGCGAAGCTTGCAAAGATATGTTTTCAGAAACCCGCAGTACACAGTGTCTGGTATTACACATTACAGTGCTCAACAAAAATTCCTTCATCAGACATTTAAAACCATTAAACCTTTAATTTTAAGTGATTATTCTGTTGCACAGTGGGAAACTTGTCTCCAGGACGGTGTTTGATAGATGAAGTGACACAACATTGTATTAGTCTTAAAAATGATTAATATTAAACCTTTAAAATTCTTAAAATTATAATGTATATATTATAATAATTTTCCACAGTGTTGTCATGACCTAGTTGTAGTTTGTCAGGTTGCTGTTATTGTGAGGTACAGTCAGTCTAAGTGTAGTAATTTTTCAGCTGATAGAATGAGCAGGTGGTACTTTTTCACTCTCTCAACCGGATCCAAAAACAGCGCTGGGAGCCCTGACACAGGCTGAGGAAAACACAGGGGAAAATGCGCACAACAAATGATAAAGCATTTTATGATATTGTAAAGCCTTTTATGGTCTTTCTGAAATGTAGGCCACCAGTAACGTGCAGGAATGCTTAAATGACTATAATGAACAAAACCAAACAAATGCCCATGGTTTATATTTTTGTCTGACAGACAGAAAAAAAAAACAATCAAATGCAAATAATTAAAGGCAGAACGATTTGTGAGGGCAGTGATATGCACTTGTACATGACCACATTTTAAATTAATGTTACTTCGCAGCTACGGTTCATACCAGAGAAAAAGTGAAGCTTTATGCCAGGAGGACACCATAAAATAAAGACTCAGGCCTGAATCATTGATTCCACTTACTTTATATGTACTTTTCCTATAAAGAGTGAAAACCAGACTCCCCCTCCCATACAGCTTAGTCAGTGTAAACACGATTTGTGCTCTTTCCGATAAAGTAAACCCTGTCATTTTCATGTGACATGTAGATGATCAATCCACATATCTGGCAGTGTGCATAAATAAATAAAAATCATATCTGCCTTAGAGGTGTTTAATTTTCATTTTCTCAGAAAGTAAAGAATAACAAATGCCTGACTATTTATCAAATTTAAGCACCCAGTCTCTGTCAAGAAAATTCGAACTGATTATGTTTAATATTAAACACATGGCCAGACTACGTTTCCCTACAATCATGCTGATGGGTCTGTTACAACAGAAACATCGGAAGCCTGGGATTTCAAACCATGCGGTCAGGCAAAGTACAGTTCAAAATCCCCGTGGAACATGAAGCAAATTAAAGTGCTCAAAACAAAGTGAAAATAAAAAGCAAAAGGTTTTACTGTAGACAAATACTGCCATCGCTGACAGATCCACTGGGAGCCAGTGTTGCTGAGCTGGCAGGTCGTTTATTTATATATTTTTCTGAGAGTTTTTTTTTTTTTTAACGGCTCTATCAATGGCTTGTGAGCACGATGGTGCTTGCTAACTAAACTGCTCAGTTGTACAATTTCCTAACGAAGGAATCCTGTTCCCTCAGCGCTCTGTTTCATTTAACCCTATGTTGAAAAGATGTTTGTCAGCTGCCCCAGGGTTGAGTTTGACCTGGAAGTTCCATGATTGGACAGCAGGTCACTTTACAAGCCAACTCGGCGAGCCCCATTTGTCACTGCCAGGTCATTATTAGTACTGTTGTTAGTTTTACTATCCATTTATAAAATGTGCAAGCTTCCAGCTTCCTGGATGTTTTACTGCGCCACCTGGCACAAACTATCAGAATGAGTGATTGCAGTCATATGTACTCATATGAAACGTATTAATCTGTAAATCTGTAGATGTATGAAATGCATCTCTGTACTAGAGGAGACATCAGCAGAATGACGTTTATTAGGGTGCTGGACCTCGACATGCAACCAAGAAGGGATTAATTCAAAGTGACAAGTGAGTCAACATGGATCGGGGACTGCTCTGTCGGAATGTCACATCAGCCCATGACACGGAAGCATTCGGACTGATCTGCCGACGACGAAAGTAGCCATTTTCTCAATTGCCCCCTCGCGTTCCGCAAAGGTGCCAGTCACAGCATGTGTCCTGTCAGGGGAGCCGTGCAATCCACGAACACAACAAAAATCAAGATCGGAACAGAGCGTGGTCACGGAACACAAGAGAATTCTAAAAAGTGACTTGACGCGCATTGCAGTGTTTGTGGATTTTAATGGAACATGGGGAGACGCGCTAAAGGAGACATGAATCCGGGCTGTACAGCTAATTGGCTTCATGGCCACTGTCACTGCAGCAGAGAGCCCTCCCGTGTTACCGATGTTCTCCCAAAATGTGGAAATTTAAATGAAGTCCTTGCTGAGTTTCAGTCGGCCGTCACACTGATTACCAGACTCTGTTATATTTCTGAGGTATTTGAACTACAGGTGGCCTGAGTATATTTGCAAAGCAACCTACCACAGTTTTATCACTCTATGAAGGTTGCGGCCTTTGGTACAAGCCTGAGCATAACTTGCCTGTTTTTTCCACTTAGCCTGGGCTGCAGGATTAAGTCTGTAGGCCACTGACATGTAGCACCGCTGATTTTCATGTTTTTGTCTTTAGCAAACCGATGTTACATCTGAGAGAATTTGGCACTGTCACCAGCCTTAGTTTGCATCTGTCAAACAGTGCCTTAGGGTTAAAGCAAATTAGGTTAAATAAATATGTGGAGAGCAATATAACATCCCATCCCATTCATCTCTTATGGTTGTACCTCACACTGAGAGTGTGTCTGTGTGTATTATGTGTGTGTGTGTTATTTCAATTAGTATTGTAGGGAACGGGACTGAACAAGTCACTTAATCTGAATTGCTACAGTAAATATCTGTCTACGTAAATGGATAACATTATGGAGTTGTAAGCTGTGCAAATCATTTTAGAAAGCACGTAAAAACAGACCAGCTTTGTTCGTCAGTCCAGCATCGAAATTGGATCTTGCTTGTCACATGCATATTAAATCTGGTTTTGTGCGTTTCATATTTTACAATTTGTGTTGCATATTCATGAGGAACAACAAAACTGCACAGCATTAGAAATGCAGGGGGTTGATTAGAATGGCAGAAGTTTGAGCCGACTCAAAATGCGAGCCTTCAATCTGCCACTCTGCACTGTGACTCTATTTGATGGTATGTAGTTAACGATTTGCACACATGCATAGATGCTCATAAACTCACATCTTTCTCCTGCTCATTCACCATCCACCCCCCCCCCCCACACAGTCATTCTCTTTGCAGATGGACATGGTCACACATAAGTCTACGTAATAAACAAAAGTTTTGCACACAATAATTGGATATTACTTCCAAACCAACCTACGTACATGATGTTTCGCAGCAGTTTCATCGCATACATTATAAAATTGTGACTGGTTAATAGTAAATAGCAATTAATCTTCAATTCTTATACATCCAAATGCTAAATAAGAACACATGTGCATCACTCAGATGTAAGTTGGCTTCAGTTAATTTTACTGAGTGTTGAGATTCATCCAAAAAGTACTGTATCTAAAATTTGCAGAAAAAAATTATTTGGGCACTATAAAATAATCATTTTTTATAGTGACAAATATATAACAAAATTTTATTTCATTACTATCTATATATAAAGTAAATATCTAAATTAATTTGACATAAAGAACTTCCCTAAAGGAACTAAGATCAAATTTTATTTGCTTGATTTTTTACTGAAGTCTTGCGTATGTATCCTGTGTACTGCACTGTGCATGGCGCTATATTTGCATCATTTAGATGTACATGTATAAATACATATCATTTAATATAAGGATAATGTTTCTATTCAATTCTACATTAGAATGGTGCCTATTTAATAAAACACAAAATGTCATCCTTAAACTTATCTTTCATCTGATCTGTTAATGTAGCAAAAACGAATCATTTTGGAACATATAGCTAAAGTACCACATATTTGTTCTCACAATACATCGGTTTTATAAGCCAGTATTGCAATGATTAATGGGCTTCTCACAATTTCGCCTCAACTCACTACCCTCTTATAAACATCTGAACATACTCAAGATACATACAACTAGTTTTATTTTCAATTCATCAAATAAACTACGCAACAGTTCAGGAACATGCGTGACAGCCCCAGATTAACGGACCACGTGCCACGCTGGACGATAGTGCTTAAGACAAAACCAGATTTAAAATGAGAATACAAATATAGGTTCCATGTGTCACATTATGCTGAGTGGGGCTTTGCCAATTTCTGATGCTGTTCTTCCGAGAATCCATGGGGAATTCACCCGTGCTCCAGAAGCTGTCCATCGTCAGAATATGATGGCCTATAAGTAGACATATGTATGGAGTAGGCTGAAGCAGTGGGCGGGTCCTCCAGTGACAACCTATCCTGTGCAGCCTGCCCTAAGCAGTCACCCTCTGATCTGGCCTGTTCCTCTGCAGAGCAATAATTTACAATCCTCCCTAGAGGATACAGGGTCAAAGTTCACCTCTAATATCCCTTCTGGTCAATTAAATCCCACTCCATGCCAAGGTCCAACCTCTTTCTTTATGGGCCTATTTATCTATCAGTCTCAAACATGAAAACAATGTTGCTTCACTCAAACGAATCAATGCACTGTTCCTGTGGGCCATAGGACACGGTTTGATTTTCACTTGAAAAGTAACAGCACACAGATGAAAGTCTTGGATTTCAATTCACACTGCTCTGGAACGAAACTCAGAGACTGACGACTGGAATTTGCATGTAAAAGTGGAACTACTAGAGATCTATTTACAATATACATGTTATGTAAAATTATAAAATTACTCTGACAGCTACTATGGCTCCTTTGATAAGTTAGCGGATATAATAAAATGTCTGAGTTTTATTGTTTTTGGATAAAAGTACATCCAATGGCCATTAACGCCTGAGCTGTTCAAGTGACTGGCTTTGTCTGACCCCCATTTTGTGACTTTTAAAACCACAATCTGTTTAACCTAAGTTTGATCATTTTAGTGGCTGTGTGTCTCAGCCACACCCTCCCTGTCTATCAGAACTAATCATAGCCTTGCAAATTCTGAAATTATTAGGCAGCTTCAAAATGTCTTTTTTGTCTTCACTAAGACTAGGAACCAGGAACCTAGCTCTGACTATTATTTATTCAAATGTTAAATATATAACTGGATTTATTATTATGCTTCATGCAGGTGAACAGCTATTTAAAACGATCCGTTGAAGGCCAGGAACCTACTTAATCTGACTGACTGACAGACGGACAAGATAGATAGATAGATTGATTGTTTTCATAAAAATCACCGAAAACACCCTTATATCCCTATTTTCATTGTATTTGTATTTATATTTAACATAATTTGGAAATAACATAATAAAGACATAAAAAAACATCCTTTAAATGTCCAAGTAAAGTTACATTAGAAAATAAATGTCCCCCGTTTTCCGCCGTCTGGCTGGCCGGCCCCGATCAGATTTGCCTTTCAGTAAATGCCGAAGTCCGTCTCCCATCCTCGCCTTTGTGTCTGCTGCCTCCGAATTAGTGACGAATCTGACTTTCTCAAAACACAGACACGCCGTCAATACAAAGAGCGCGTACATAATCATACACGAAATGTTTTTATTTTAAATATTAAAACTAAAAAATGAGTATCGATTAAAAAAAACAAAACAAAACAAAACAATGAAACCATCTTTCCCATGGCCTTAGGTTTCTCCCCTCCCTTAATCAGTGTTGCGCACAAGTCTGTGCCACGTTACGCTACGGTGCATTTTGTACAAAATCCCTTCTCTGTAATTTCTTGCTATGGGGGGACCGCTGAAGATCTGTCTTTGCGGGGAGCGTGGAAGTACCCCTAAGTAGGACAAGCGAGACCGGTGTAGTTTTCTCCTCTTCTTTTGAAACATATTCGGGGATATCCCTAAAAGCGCCGGGGGAGACACGGAAAAGGCTGGCAGACTTCGCTTTGGGGCGCTTAAAGCGTGCAATATGCCTGGGCAGCAGCCAGTCTTTCTGCGCGCAAATAAAATAATGGGCGAGAAATGAGAAGGAAAACAAAAGCTAAACGAGTTCTCGACCGCGAAGATGACGAAGACGAAGAAGAAGAAGAGGGAGACCCAAAACGGCACGCGATCGACGTAAGGACATTGCACGGCAAAGTTTCGTCTGTATGTAATAATGTTTCCTTTTTTGTTAATTCTGTGAAAACGGCTGTTTGTCGCGCAAATAAATTATAATTACACCGACCAACTGTCTTACAGCACGCGTTGCAGAAAAGAAGAAAACAAATGTACCCTGCCAAAGAGAAAGCAGAGGAGAATTCATCATCCGCCACCGGCCTCCAGAAGTTGAAAATGAGGGTTTGGGCTTATTATTGTATTTTCGAAGCAACGTTTTTCCCCGTATATGAGGGAGAGACCACGTCTGGTTAGATAATTGTATATTTATGTCCGCAGTGCATCATTGTTTTAAGCGTGTCTAAAACTGGGATACGATTGACCCTTAATTATTTCTTGGTAATTGTTGTAACAAATATGCGTCAAAAGGTAACGCAAAGCCCCCAATATGTCATCCCACTGCTGGAGTTGAGGGGGGAAAAGCAGTGTAAACCAGGGCAGTGATGGTTGACTCCATTTATGCATGGTGAAGCTGGGCAGAACAATAGGGTAAAGGGTGGTAAACATCAGAAGGAAGACGAGGCATCTTTTCTGCATGGCAGAGTACCGTCTGCAGCCAAAAGCTGCTGTCGACGACTCTGAATGTGCAGGCTGTCTGGCTTATAGTGGCAGACAACAGACTAGTCAAACTTTTCCAGATTGCTTCTAATGTGAAGTTTTAAACTTCTCTCGTAGAAGTTTTGTACTTTTGTGTTAGCGCTTGTATTTTTGAAATATATGTCATTTACTGTTTTCCTGTGATAAAGTGCATAAAATGTGCGTCTGGGGCCTCCTGTAGATAAGTACTGCTGCCTTCCTTTAAGATATAAATAGCTTTAAAAATACCCAAATAGTCTGAAAAATACCCAGATAGTTTTAAAAAACTCCCATACTTTTCTTAGCCAGGAATCCTGGAATATTTAGTGATGATACACGACACACAAAATCACATTTCAGCATGCGATGGTGTGCAGGCTGGAATCTCCCTTTGAGCGCTAATTAACAAAACATTCTCAAATCTATATTGTTTATGGATCAACCTTCACCCCCAGGGTGAAGTGAACTGAACTTTTTGAAAAACAGGTCACCTGATTAATTTCCAGTGAATTGTCTCACCACACATTTCATTTGCAGGCGCTGCATTTGCAGTGACACATTTTATCAGATGTTTTCATCCAATTCTATATCGACTGCCAGTCGGCTGCAGTGCTTGCATTACGGTGAAGTTTGCAAAGTACCATGATGCCATCAAAAGAGTGACTTGGATTTAAGTGTAAAGTTGTGGTGTACATTTCCTACACATCTCTCATGTCGGCTTTCAGATGCTTCTGCTTTGAAGCAACAGTTGTGCGCTGAAAATTTTGACCGCTTCAAAGTCAAGAATTCTAACAGCGGAACTTGAATGTGGTTCCACAGATATACACCTGAACGTGATTTCAGTCCGAGTGCAGACCAGCTATTTTCAGGAGTGGTTCAATGGCAACATTTTATTCATGGATAGAAATTGGTATTAACTTAACCTGCTCATTGAAGAATGACACATGCTAATTTTATCCCAATGACTTTTTCTTTTTTATAATATTATGCTTACGAGAAGAGCTCACAATCACAGCGTATTTATTTGCTCATTTGCCCAAAAAGTTGCTGATTTAGAGTTTATTCAACCTGTATCTTTTTTTTGCTGCATTTGTGTAGAATCACTTTAATAATGAAGGCAATAAGCTGTAGGGTTTTGGGAATTAGACCTTCATTGCTGTGTTTAATTAGCTCACTGGTCTGTAACTACAGTGAATCGCTGTTGTTAGCAGTAATGCTGTCATTTCAGTTACTGAAACTTTAGCTGCTGAGGTGTCTGTGAGAGGGAGCTTGACATGAATCTCAGCTCCCGGTGCAGCTGTCTCCGTAGATGAAAACTGAAAAATGAAATTCTGGGATGTTTGTCTCTGGCACCCCTGCAGGCGTTTGAGTTGGACGGCCCCACTGTGGATCACATCACAGACAGCAACTCCACTCCAGAGGTAAGGTGATGTATGTGTGTGTGTGTGTGTGTGTGTGTGTGAGAGAGAGAGAGAGAGAGAGACCTTGTGTGCCTTTCTTAGCTTTTCTGCAGAAAAGACCCTGACATTCTCCCTCATTTCAGGAGTCAGACTACCTACAATCCTGTTCAAAGGCGGAACTCGTCGCGATGGTGCTGTGCATGCAGAGGGAGATGGAGAGCTTAAAAGAGCAAATTCGGTGCCTTACAGGTCAGCTGCCATCCCATAATGATGGACCTCCAGGACTCCTGCATATATCACATTCTCTATTTTCCATAGCTGCTGGTGGTGATAGGCCTGTTATTACAGATGCAATGATGTCAATTCTATGGGTCCAAGGAAATCCCTCTAGGCTATGAATCTGAATTATGTAATTAAAAGCGTTCCAAATCACACCCTCACACACAGTTCCAGCTCCATTCCTGTTCTTGCTTCGTGAAAATAGTTTCCTCTGTGTGAACAAAATTCAGAACTGGTGTTTAAGAGTAAAATAGCAAATCTGTTAGAGTCACAGAGTCTGTTAATTTGGCAACTTTGGATTATTTGCATTGCACTGCGCACCGAAGAGAGCTGCCAGATGACGTGACAGCACATGAACGTTGCTGTAAATTGACACGAAAGTCAAACATATGTCAGAGATGCTTGTGGGCCAATCGCAGCATGTGGGAAGCTGGCAAGAAACCTGGAGGCGCTAATCGAGAGAACCCAGGTGTGGTCAAGCAGCGACATGAAAACTCCCAGCATGCCTGGCGTGGCCGTGGAGGGCGACACACTGATGCCAGCGTTACTAAATGGGCAGTGGGTGAAACAAGATGCCTCGCCGCTGGACCACAAGCCGGAGCCAAATGAGAATTCCCAGAGGAACGGACTCTATTCCGAGGTACATCTCCTTCAAGGATTCTGGAGTTGTATCCGTGATCCGTGATCTTGTGTCACAGGGTATAAATTAAGCATTAATTTAAAATCATGCTAATGTAAAAGTGATTTCCACCATCCATGTCATTTGAAGATGTGTCTTTGACAGCAGAGTGGTCACTGGCACCTGGTACTTTGTGACTAACTGGAGGGAGGGATGGATGGATGGATGGTGCAGCAAAAGTTTTTAATTTACATTTATTGTGTCAGCCATCCGAAGAAATGTCCCATTTTCTTTTCGGTTTCGTGTACGTTTGCTGTAAACTGTGTCGGTGAACAAGTTTATCCTTGACAGTTGAAATATCGCCAGTGTTTGGGCGATGTCTGTAAAATTCCATTCTGCCGTTTGCTTGCCCGCTTTGCTCGGCCGCTCTCTGTGCTTAAGGGCTCCCGCGACTCCCCGTCTGCCTCCATCCGCAGTTCATTACCCCCCAGTTGCTGGAGCGCTGCAACACCGGAACCACAGCCCAGAAGCTGACCAACGACCTGCTGCGTGGACTGTACGAGCGGGAGTGCCTGGCGTCTCACTCCATCTCGGGCATCGTGTACAACAAGCGGGGGCAGCCCAAGCCCGCTCTGCCGGCCGACGAGGTCCAGGCCATTCTGAGTATGCGGTTTGCCCTGACTCCTCCTCCCCGAGCCCCGATCATCTCTGACGATTGACATGCCCTTATGACTTGATATTTAAGCTTCAACTCTTCTGCTTTCCTAAGTAATGCATCTCTTATTATGCTCTTACCAGCAGTGAGCATCACCTTTTTGTTTAAGTTCAGGATCCTGAGAGTCACGTGATGGTTCATAAGGGGACAGTGAGTGAAAAGCCGGCTCACAGATGGACTTTAATCAGCATAAATGTTGTATAATCGTTAAGATTTACTACACCTGGAAAGTAAATTTGGCAAATATGAGTATATGTATGTAAGGGCTATGAGAATTCAACACGGCTGACTTAACCTGTGTCTGAGTTATGAAGCCAGCAGGTCTTTTTGAGCGCAGAAGCCGCTCTCTGATCAGATGCCGGCGGTGTGAAATGATGAGGGAAATGGCGGCGACCCTGACCCTTGCTCTTGTGCAAACTTCTCCGCAGGAACGGTGCAGTACTTCTTTCCGGGGAAGACGGACGCGGAGATCAAGGGCTACATTCGGCAGAAGCTTCAGAACGAGGCCAAGCGACTGCGGCGGAAACCCCTGCTGTCCGTGAAGACGGAGGCTCACGCAGGGCCCCGGGAGGCGGAGAGCACGTACACGTAGATGCGCTGACCCGCGGGGCCCGGCGGACCCCACCCCATCCCCGCTTGGGCGGAGCAGCTACTGGACAGGTCTATAGCTAGAAATAAATTCTGGGTGGTCCGGCATCCCTACTGATAGGAAGATGTTGCCAACTGGGATGGTGGAAGTTCTCTGACTGCAGAATTTGACAGGGGTTCAAAATGTCATAATATTGCTACCTGGCTACATGTCTGATAGGTTGCAAAAAAAAAAAACATTTGGGGGGCGGGGTGGATCAAACCCGTAATTTAACTGCGTGGCTGCGTGGCCTGGTGATTGGAACGTGCATCTCCGCAAATTTGAAGCAATTATTAAGTGAAGCTTTTGTGCGATAGATGACAAACAAGCCTCATTTTTGCCCTGTCAAGGTGGAAATACCAGTGTTATGTTTATATTGGCATGAACGGAAAATGATACCACTTCTTGCCTTTTCTCAGTCCACGTCCTTCATAGTTTGAGTGAAATCCTGTATTTCTGTTTGACGCCTGAGCAGAAGCGCTGGGCGTCGTTTATGGGTTTCATTTAAACACAAGCTTCAGTCTCACCTGGTCCTGTGGTTTGTCTTTTGTCAGCAGTAGATAAGCAGTGTTCTTTTACGAAGATTAGCTGGTGAATTGAATTAAAAAATTCTGTCTTAAGATGATGATTCGTGCTTCTGAGTTGTGTGTGCAGCGACAACTTATGATATGATCATGGGTTCTGATTTGATGTTGTACTTTTATGACTCATTGAACTAAACCTGTTATTTCATTTGTTAGTTTTTTTTAACAAAATCCTCTTGATTAAATTACATTTTGATTTTCATAAGCCCCGTCTCTTACTTTGTGTTTCATAGAAGAATGAATGTGTCTGTATTCCCCGTGCTTTATTTAATCAAGTAAAACTTAGTAAAGTCAGTGTGTCTCAACCTTGACTCCTGGACAGGTGGGGAGGGGAGGGCCCCACACTGTAGGGGGCCCCTGCTGATCACAACTTTTTTTTCGTCAGTGATGAGAAAATGCCCATTTATATAACTATTTTGTAAAAAATATTATAACAACATATTTAAAATTGGCCCATCAGTCCACCAGGGCGATATCCCCCCTCCCTAATCAGTGAATTTTATTTTACAACCCCAACCCCTCCCCCCCCCCCCTCTTGCCCTGATTGGTAAGTTTAACAGCTGGCACTCCAAGCATTGATTAGCATATTATTGATGTTCCCCTACCCGTCTCAGCCTAGGGCCCCCAAAACAGTTGGTCTGCCCCTCCCAGACAGTCCATGTTTTTCTTCTTTCACGGCTCCTAGTAGGGTGCTGGGAAAAAGGAAGAATGTGGACTGTCTGGCAGGAAGCAGAAAGGGAGCAAAAACACGGACCGGCTGTGGGTCCCCAAGGACTGGATTGGGAAACGCTGATCTAAATGTCTTTCAGGTTCTGCACATGGTTTAGTTTCACAAAGTTGTGGTTTTAATGCTTGACCCCCGCAGCTGCACCCACAATATGCCGCAGCAGGTGAAAAACGCAGACTAGTGTTCAATTTGAAATTAATATCACAGAGATGGTAAACAGACACTGAAAGTCCAGGAGAGACATCCCTGGACTTTGAGGTAAGAGAGATGTTTTCTGCCTGTCTTACATAACATAATGCCCATCCATTATCTGTGTGACTTGGTGTAGGTCAGTCAGAAAATATGTTGTCAGGAACTGGATTACATGGCAGATAGGAGTGGCATAAGAGTGCAGTGAAACAGAATGATTAGTAGTATCTCACCACCAGAGGACACAGGAACAGGGACGATTTCAAGTCCATAGAGCCATTTGCGGGTTCTCTTAGAGTTCTAAAGCAAATGACCTGACCTCCTAAAGGTGCAGAGCCAGATGTTAGAATGAACTGGACCCAGAATGCCGATGACTCCCTGGGCTGTGATCTTTTACAGATGTCAGATGGAATATTTTCACAAGCTAGTTTTCAAATTAAAGAACAGAGGCAAGATTTTTTTGCCACCCCATTGAACAGGAAAGCATGTGCGAACGTGTGCTTTGCTTTACGCTTCTGGACAGCGGAGGGTTGATTAAGTTAACGTGTGTTTCTATGAATTTCTAAAATAAAAACAGGGAAACAAAGAAAGAAATTTGAGAAATTATTTCATTAGTTTTTATGTCCGTATTTCCAAACGTCTTGTAATATGTACATCATTCCAAATTACATTCCAAATATATGAAATACAATATTCGGACTGATGAGTTTATATCGTATTTGTATCATTCATTATTTAACAAAAGTATACATTACTGTGTGAATAAGGGAACTAGTTTTATGTTTGTTCAGAAAGATAAAGTAACAGTGTAGTAAAAGTGCAGTGAAAGACCTCTTGCATGGCCTTCCACTGTGGCTCCTTTTGTGGTCATCATTTTATCGTGAGGGTTGCCGATGTTTCACCTCGGCCCACCTTACAATAACCTCCCATGTTGAAGTGCGAACTGTACTGCTGGAATTGGTGTTGTGGTGCGATGCGCAGTGGGAGAGTCGGTGGGTCGCTAACGTCATCGCTGTGCTGCGATTCTGCAAGTGAGCACGAGGGTCACGCTGTCTGTTTGCTCCAGTCACATGACGTCTCGCTCCGCTCCAGGGCGCCCTGAAGGGTGAAGTTCACATGGTTTTACGCAACCAAATTTGATGCAACAGCACTGGGAAACCGGGGGAAAACATACAAATCCGGCTAGTGTTCACTGCAACGTGCATTCGCTCTTTACAAACTAACTCTACTGTTCCCATATCAGATAAAGTTTATAAGCCAATTAAAACATTGAATTTACAAGGATATGACAGCCTTGCTTTTTATTTCACTTTCGGCACCATGTTTTAAAACGTAAATGTATTCCCCACTCCAGCGCTGCGTTGCACATCTCCCACACGGGCTGCTAACTTACATTTTGAAAACACATTTGAAGGCCCCTGTAGCTGCACGGCCCCCTTCTGTCCCTGCTGGTCCCAGACACACTCACTCTCAGCAGGCCCTTTGCTGGCTTGTTTTAAAGCTGGCAGGGAGGGAAATTGAGATTAAACAGCCCCCGTCGAGACTTAATATATTATTTATAATGATCCCCCATGGCATGTGTCGGAAAAGACACGTTCCGACGTGGGCACCCTAGAGCGTCACCACCCGCCGGCCCGCACCACAACATTAATTCTTCATTCATCTTCCCCTTTCTGTCAACGCAGAAAAGCAGAAGCAGAACAGGCGAGCTCGGTGAGATCAGCCCGGCACCGGGTGAGCACGTCGCATGTCTCTGCTCTCCGGAACCGGGCGGCCCCGTCCTTGGACACCAATAACCTGGACAAACGTCCGGCCGGGGTGAACTCTCTACGTCCGCGCCCACCCCCCCCCACCCTCCCCGACAGAACACCAGCGGCGGTGACATTTCAGGAGCCAAGGAAGCACGTCTGGCACGAGAAAACAAAATAAAAGAGTTTATTGGAAAGTCGAGTCTGTTGTGGGGCGCAGCTAGTGAAAGGAGTCGAGAGGAATGTTTGTCATTTAGTCGTTTATGTGGGGTGCCAGTCCCCAGTCGCTGTGATGGGTAAATTATACAAGCGCTTTACGTTTCCTCTGTGAACATTTAATAAGCGTGTGTTTTTTTTTCACTTTTGTGGGCTACCTGCTCTCCTTGCACGCTAAACGTATGTTTGCTGAACAGAGAACATCTTAATTTGTGCGTGCGTGTGTGTGTGTGTGCATGCACGAGGGTGTGTGTGTGTGTGTTGGGGCGGGGGGGGGGGGGTCACATGGGAAGGGGGTGAGAGAGGTGGGATAACAATGTACACCGTATGTCGACATTGGGGGAGATGGAGGTAATCAATGACCGAGCGAGACAGGCAGCGTGCTGACAGCAGGGGTCCTGGGCCGGTTTCCTTGGCAACTCGGCCTACTGGGCCTCTGCAGCCTGGGCCTCTGCTCAGCTCTCATTGCCTAACATCTGCCCACCAGTGGGCAGTGGGGAATTGTGGCAGAAAGCAGATGAGGACCCTTAAAATGAGAAGAGTGGAGAGGGAGAGCGAGAGAGCGAGAGGAATGGAAATTGACTGTGTGTGAGTGTGTGTGTGTACGCGCGTGTGTGTGTGTGTGGGGGGGCAAATTAGGCCAGCTGCCCAATGAGAAGAGTGGAATTTATTTATTATCAGGAGGAAGAGGTTGTTCCACAGAATGGTTTGATTAATGTCCAGGCCTCCATCTTGTCAGTCTGTTTTTGTCTCCTGAAAGAAAAACAAAGCGCAGGGGGGGTGGCTATTTTAATGGGAACTGCTCCAACTCCCTTTCATGTTGCCTGGGCCTGTCAGGCCTGATTGATAGCTCAGACAATGATTGGACGGAGCGGCCCGGAGCTTATCGCGAGCATAATCTGAGGAGGAGAGAAGGAGATGGGCACGGCGAGTTGCGGAGAGAAAGAGGCAGGACCAAGGAGAAAGGACTCAGCTTCCCTCTCACAAAAAGGAAATAAAGTTAGCGGGAAAGGGAAAGTGACATACCCTTTATCATCTGCGGCGAGCCTGAATTTTATCAGCCTTTTTAGTGTACAAGGGAGCACAGGCGATGCGATCACAGAAAACAGCAGGAAATGTCAGTCTTAGCTCATACAGACCTCAGAAAAAAAATAACTGCTCAGTTTTGCTGCTAAAATGAACAGTTATCGGGACATTAAAAGGCCTGTTTAACCTTCCTCGTCTGTTTATCTTTAGTTACAGCAGGGGAGGGTTATAATCTCTCCTGTTATTTTAAGCATCCATACACCAAACTTGCTTTCAGTAAGACACACAACTGAATCTCATTGATAAACTTAAAATCTGCACTGTAATGCACAAAAAAGTAACAATTATGGCTGAAATCTATATTTTTACATGAGTAAGAGGCGGTGAAATGTAAGGTGTGAAATGCAACATAACTGTCATGATCTTTACACTTATTGCAAAAAAAAGTTAATTAACAACATTCATTCATAGCACTGGGATTTCCTTCCCATTATGATACCAAACAGTTGCTGGTAATAACTTAACTGATGACAGCTAAGTGTTTTAAATAGTCTGCTTGACTACTTTCATTTGTATGCTGTAATACAGATGCCTTTCTGTTTAAGAAATTAATTTTAGTTTGTACCTCTCTGAATACATCTGTAAAGTGCTCAGAAAATAGCCGTGCATTGTCCAGTCACTATGAAAGCTATGCGCTTTTGATGCCACTCGTTGAAACAAAAGAATAACAATATTTTAGCTTTAAAGTGCTATACCGGATGTAACAGTTGCATGAACAGTAAAAAAAAAAGCAACAAAAAAATCTCCTGTTGTGAAACAATGAATATTTGATGCAGAAATGCGGATTGACACTGTGTATTTCATATAATACAAGGATAATGGTGCAGAAAATATACAATATTCCATTGTATATGGTACAGTAAAGTTTTAAAGGAGAGGGTAACCAGGAAGGGCCTAACACATCAATGATGGACTCCTTCATATTTGATTAAGATTTGCTGGGATTCTCATCTCAGTGATTTTTTGAAAGAATCAGTCTTAACACACAAATATTAAACTGATCTATGTACAAAGATTGGCCCTTATAACAAATGTGCATCAGATAAAAATACATCTTATTTTAACCAAATTACAGCTCCTCAGTCGATCATCTTGAATAAGGTTTTTCACCTCCTGAAAAGTATTCTCTTGTTAATACCATACAAGCTGATCAATGCTTTTGGGCTGATTAACTGTCTCTGAAGAATGATGCTATCAGTTCTCTGTAAAAACATCGATATGGGCTCTCAGTTCAATATCTCTTTTGCATAATACTAATACCATATCTAACGTATCTAATTCCGTGTAATGTGTTCTACGTGATAAAAATTTAGTTGGAAAAGCAAAGGAAATTAGGAAGCCACAAAAGCTATTTTTTGAATAGCGTCACTAGTTTTGTACGTTTTGTAGTTTTGTCACTAGACCGGAACAATTCAGACCTTGGAAACATGCATGATCATAATCGACCTGTAATCAGCCCAGCGGATTTCAAATTGAATTCTCATTGAATTAAGGAGTCATCAACAGGACGACATATTTATTTGAGGAGATCAGCAGCAGTCTTTCTGCATGTTAGACGATTCCTCTAATGCTGCTGTTCTTGGTTTTCAGCTTCTCAGATTCATCTTTATATAAGGCGAGTGGCAGAGCTTAAAGGATCAGAGCTGTGAGAGTGCCGGATGCGTTATTTCACCTTATTAGGTTGGGGAGCCGCGGGGGTAAGAAGGCCCCCGTCTCCTCCAGGAGCTCTGCCAATGTCCAGCTCCACTCCCCTAGCTAGTGGGGCAAATGTTTCCACTAATTGAATTTGGCCTGCTTTGCAAATTGAATTTTCGAGGCAAGAGACCTCCAAGACCAGACTTATATGCCTTTGTATGGTTATTTATTTTAATTGTGGAAATTGATTTTTTTTTTTGTTGCCCCCCCGTTATCCCCCCTCCCTTCTAATTTCTCTCTCTTTCTCCCCCTCCATCTTCCTCCGTCAGGCCTTTTTTTCTTGGCCACTCTGACAACTCGTAATGATGACTGACAGACAAAACAAATACCTCCGCCTGGGAGACCGTGCTTGGCTCTCCATGACCGCTCTGTGGCGAAAACACGGCCGCGGCGAGAAATGGAGACGCGCTGTCGGAAGCGGGACTCCGCTACTGTGGTGGCGGGGGGTGGGGGGGGGCGACTAGGCGCCGTGGCAGGCCGTGGGCGGCAGGCGTATGGGGACGGGGACGAGGCTGTTCCTTCAAACGTGTTCCGTGAGAACGATATCGGCGGGAACGTTTGCATATCAAAGGGAGCCATTAACTATGGCAGCACGAAACGAAGTTAATTTTAAAATATTTTGCGGAAAACAGATGACGGGAGGGCAGCCATTAAAAGTCAGAGGTCCAGGGGGCGGGGGGGTCTTTCGTGACCCGGATCAATGTGGTTTTCATCAGCGTTAACGGCTCAGTGAGAGATGCTGGGAAACTATGTGTGTAAAAATGGTCCCCTTTCCCAAGGACCTTTTAAAAGTTTTACACCACTTTGCTACACAGTATTAACATATGTGCTGCTCACACCTGGCCCCCCGCTGTTAGCGGCCCCCCCAGCTCTGCTCTCTTTCCATTTCCATGTCGTGGTCCCTCTCACGTTCTCACACCTTTGTTCCCTGACCTTGTCTGTCCATCCAGCACGGTTTGCTTTCTATATTTTCCCCTCTTGTTTTATTCTCCCTGAGTCTTTGTACTGCCCCCCCCCCCGACATCCTGTCCCTCCTCCCTCACGAAAAAGCCAGTCTTCCACCTCTATGCCACTGCTGTCGTGCGCCCAGCTGGTTTCGAAGACATATTTGTACAGCAGCTTTCCTCAGCTCGTCCTCCTCCTGCTCGATGAGCTGGTGCCGCGGCTGGGAGGGGGCGAGGCGGAGGGTCAGGCATGACTTCTGTCCCAGCCCTCCCAGCCATGCACACAATGCAAGATTCAACCCCCTCGGATACCAGGGGGCCCTTTATCCCAGGGGCCTGGGCTCCTCTGGTGTTGTTAACTGAATCCTGAGTGAGATTGATGGAGGTCAGGACCCTCTCTTGCCCAGGGCCAGCCTGCGCCCCCCCGTCCTGCTCCCCCCGCAGGGCTCGTCTGATCCAGCTGCACC
>JAABNX020000106.1:27851810-27868237 GCA_015163995.2 Mormyrus lacerda | reverse complement strand
GTGCAGTATAATTGTGACTACAGGCTTACACAGCAATAACAGCACAGATAGTGCAGTATAATTGTGACTACAGGCTTTACACAGCAATAACTAAAATGATCCAGGATTACAAACTACATATTCTATAATGGGGCAGTAGTACAATGAATTTTTATATAGAAGGACAATTTAAGTAGCTAAACTAGGCACGTGGTAATGAGATTTGTGTCTGTTTTTGTTTGCCAGTCTACGTCTCTAGACTCATAGTGCTCCCATGCACCAGCCTATGTCATTGTACGCCAATGCAAATATTTACGATCGCTAATGAAAGTCAACAAGAGACACTTAACAATTCATTTATTCACTGTTTTAAGTAAACACAATAAACAAACAAGCCTTGTGTGCCTTAGATTCTGTACTGTGAGAGTGACGTGTACCTAATGGATCAATGGCAGCTGGTTATATATAGATTCGCATGGTATCAGTGTTCTGATACATCTAGATGGTGTCTAGATTCGCCCCGTGGCTGCACATATATCCATTTACAATGTGTGTGCAGGTCTGACTTCACCTGAAGTATGTGCAGATAGATTTGCCTTTTGGTTTATCTGGGGTGGAGCTGTGGAGAAAGACGGCATGAGGGATGGATGTTTATGTCCCGACCGCTCACAGGGCGTCCAGGCCTCTCCGGAGTCGCGGCCCCCCCTCCCCTGCTCACGATCGCTCTCCCTCTCCCTTCGGCACTCCATCCCTGCCCCCAGATCGGGCCAGACCGGTCCTCGCCGGCCCCACTGCCCAGTTCACATAAGTGACCAGGGGCCTGAGAGGAAGTGCTGAGCTGAAATGTCAGCAGAAATGAAAACTAATGGAGTGGTGGACAGCACCCCAAATGGGGGGGTGGCACCCAGTTTAATTAGGTGCACTCGAGTCCCAGGCCTTCAGCTTCCCCTGTGGCCCCCTGTCCTTCCCCTATCTGTCTTGTGCTACCCGCCTGTCCCAGCAGTGGGCGTTTGTCTGCAAAGAGCATCAATCTGTATTTATCTTCCTTTCATACCTGCGCCAGGTCATCCTCAAACATGATGCTGCCTTTTCCTTGCAATGTTACTCCTTGGACAAGAAGCCCTTCCGGATTCCAGAGCCTTGGCCTGAGTGTCTTGATCTTCATTGCTCTGTCGCTACTCTCTGTGTTCAATCAAAAGCTTTCATATCAACGCTAATATTCCAGGAACAAAACATGAAATGAACATGAACAATAGATTCAAAGCCATCTTAATGTCAGTGAGTGAGAGGGAAACGACTAAATATGCAAAGTTTAAATGATTTATACACTTTGAGTGACATTGAAGAATATTCAATATGCAATACACAGACGCTCACTGGGTTACAATGGTCCATGTTACAATATTTCGACTTAAGGATGGCTAAGTGTTTTTCACTTTCAGTACATTATTCAATAAATTACATGAAATATTCAACACTTCATTATAAAACAGGATTTGTGTTAATTATTTTACCCAACTGTAGGCTAATGTAAGTGTTCTAAGCATATTTAAGGTAGGCTGTTTGATAGGCTAAGTGTACTGTATTAAAATGCATTTTCACCTTACGATATTTTCGCCTTATTATAGGTTTATCGGAACATAACCCCATCGTAACCTGGGGAGAGGCTGTATATTTGTTACTGAAAAATTAAGAATGTACATGAAATAAGTGTCTGTTTTTCCTTGTGCTTCACAAAAAGACTGTTAGGGTTGATATTTTGTGTATTTTTTCGGATCCCTGCAGGTGGACGTTTCCCTTTTAGCGGTGCTTAGTTTGATGATGTTACGTTTAGTCTGCAATATAGCTTCACAGCTGGAGCAGCCCGTGACCCAGAGCAATTATAAACATACAATAATCACATTTAGTTCTTCGTACAAGCCCCTGTTCTCCCATGTGAGTATAAAGATGACTTAAATAAATAACAGACAGAGGGCTAAGTAAGTGAACAGATAAACAATGCTGTGACGTTAGGGCCCCTCCCCCTCTCTGAAGGAGCCCCCTAGCCCTGGGCAACCTCCCTCAGCCACCAGCAGTCTATTTCCAGGGACGGATCTAATTAGGCTGTTGAATCATTTCATTCTGCACCGGGGCACATCCGTCTTGCCTGGCAGCTCGGCCGCTGGGCCGGCTGCCTCCATGCTCATGTCGGCTGGCCGGCAGACCTCGGGGGTCACAGGCGGGGTCCGGGGCAGCTGAGCACCCGGCCGGACAGCAGCCTTACGGCGGGTCAAGGGGCCAGGCTTATTTGGGAGGGTGTAGCGGGGCTGGCAGTGACGGTGTGATCTTACCTTACTGCTCAGCACCTGTGATGCATTGAGGAGGCCTTGCAGCAAGAAGCCCACGTTATTTTGTGCAAAACAAGACCTACGGTGCTTGACTGATACTCTGCTGTTAGATAATACAAATAGGTTAATTTATTCCTTTGTCATGCTATATTGATTTCTGAAATTAATTTCCATGAGGGAAATTAGCATTTTTTAGAACCATTATTAAAAACATTTTGTGATTCTTATTTTCTGGTGGAAGGGTAAACGCTTAATGTGTATTTAATTAAAGATTGAACATGTATTTATTTTCGGTTGTGGTTCTACCTATTCCACTGGGGAAACTCTTGCAGAGTCTCAGTATATTTTTGTTTCGATCATCTTAGGTATGCATACTGGCACATTGGCACACAATAGCCCTGTAAATTGCAAGGTACTTGTGTTGGTGGAAACCATCCAAAGCTTCTGTCAGGGTTACAGCAAGAATGTGTCAAGCCTGAAAGTGGGGTAACCTGTGCTGCATTTACTCAAACAGTTTTCATTCATCGTGAAACTGCTGACAACATGGAACAATTCAGAAGTGCTCAAATACCCTAAATACAAAAGTTTATACATACAGTACCATAAAAAAATCTTGGTTCTGCCTCGACCTTTGGGCAAGCTTAGTGACTAAATCATAAAGTAGCGTGTAGTCAGTTACTTGTGTGTTATGGTATTAATGGTACTACTATTAATAAAGGTGTACATTTTGCATCCATGCATATTTTCCAGTTTCTGATGGTTCTTAGTGTGGACTTGAATGGTCTCGGCTGACTTTCAGCTGATTGTCTATTATATCATTGTATAATTCTCTCATGTTCATATTTTCTATCATCCATCACCAAATAAATGGGAGGTGACAGTCGTGAGTAATATTTTTAATTCTGATGTCTCAGAAAATACTCTACAGCTTCCAAGTTAATTTACATCAGCACCCTCTCACTTCTGTCTTATTTCATTGTATTACGTTTAGTTTAATTAGAATGTGTTTCAGTGCAATAAATTGTGAGACATAGTTTGGGAGGTCATGGCATTTGAGTAATAAATATCATTTTGTTGAGACTGATGAAGTTTGTCTGATACAATATTTAATTAGCGCACTGATATTAAAACAACTAGTGATTCATCTCCAAATTTCGTTTACACACCCACATGTGATCTCAGTGGAAGATACTGACTTGTTTATTTACATGCTGATTTGTTTATTTTTTATCAATTATAAAACATTACGAATGGCGTCCTGATTAATTGGTGATGGAATCATTGTATTAGTTAACTGCATTTAATAAGAATTTGGAGAAGACAAATCATTTGTATCAGGACCCTAAGCAGTTTGAGAATAGTCTGAAGGTCTAGTTAAATTATGTAGACAGTGTTGTTTTTGGGATACAGTCTTTATAATGCTGGAGAATTTGTTACTTTATATATATTATATTACTTTATATAAATATATATTATAGGCATGCTACACCTGTGTCTCGAGCATCTGAACATATCTGATTTCACTGCAACGTGCATCATGCTTACTGTCACGCTGGGTCATTGATTAATATCTGAATGTTCACATTTATCATGGTTTGCGTAACGTATGTTGACTTGACTGATAAATGAACTTTCTTAAAAATGATTTGGAAACATATTTGTGAGGAAAACAAAACCAGATGATAATAACCAAGAAAGACAAGTGTAGAGAGGGAGGAGGGAGGACAGAGGACAGAGGACGGAGGACAGAGGACGGAGGACAGAGGACGGAGGACGGAGGACAGAGGACGGAGGACAGAGGACAGAGGACGGAGGACAGAGGACGGAGGACGGAGGACGGAGGACAGAGGACGGAGGACGGAGGACGGAGGACGGAGGACAGAGGACGGAGGACGGAGGACAGAGGACGGAGGACGGAGGAAGATAACTGTGGTCAGAGTAGAACTGGGGTATGGATCCTATAGCGATACTAAATAATGGAGCTTCTTTGCATCAGTCTGTCATATACCCAGGGGAAAAGGTCCAAATAAGCATCCCTACTGCATGTTGGAATTATACTAACGTTAATCGCATTAATACGGCACTTTAAATATGCCGATTTATGATCCAGCATTTCTGCAAATAAATATAAACTGGCCTCAATGTACTGTGCTTTAATACATTAAAAAAAAACATACTTTACATTTCACAGCAAAATTATTTGTTTCCTGCGGGTCTAGAAGCCTTTTACCTTTAATCTTCTCCAAATGTCTTGGCAGCACTATGGCATCCTTGTCTTAACAATACAAGGTCACTGACTGAGAAGCTTACAGATAAAAATATGGGATGCAGGACTGTGGAGGATCATGAGTAATGAGACTGAGGCCAAACTCTCCTGGACAGTGCATCATGCTTTGTGTGCTACAGAACCCTGTCGGATACTTCAGTTCAGTTCAGGCCTCTGCGCCTTTGAATGAGTCCAGCTCTGCAGTGCTTCCCCCATAGAACTTTGTCTTTACTTTTGCTTTCTTGTCCTCCAGCCCTTTTATCTCAATCCTTCCTTTGCATTTCTTGGTACCTTTCTTTCCATCCTTCCCCCGCTCCCTCTTTCCCCCTTCCTCAATCTTTTTTTTCCTCCCATTTCTCCGTTTATCTCTGCCTCTCTCTCTCTCTCTCTCTCTCTCTCCCTCCCTCCCCCTATCTCTCCCCGTGGTAAGAGTACCAGGGATGCGCTGCAGCACAAAGATAATGGCCATTAGCTCCTCAATCTTGCGAGCATAATGTGTTTTTGACGTGTGATTACGCCGGCGGCCCTGGGGTGAGCGGGAGATGACACCATGATGGAGTGTCAGGTGTTGCCGGTGGATTCAAAGGAGCTCCGGAGGAGAACGAAGTGGGGGGGGGGGGGGGGCGGGGGGGCTATGTGTGGGAGAGGAAATGAGACACGTGGGACCGTATCTGCTGCTAACAGAACAACGAGGTAGGATTGGGGGTAGGGATTGGCTATACAATAAATACCACTAAACTGGCTGTAGTTTTCCGTGTCTTCTTTGTGTTTTCTTCGCGGACGACATTTGACATTCTGCTCGCTTACATCTGATAGGTGGCAAAAACATCATGATAATGTGTCCCCAGTACCGTCAGGAGACAGCCAGGGATTGGAGTGTCCATGTCCAGGCCACGCCATCTTAACCGCGATGAGGCGGGCGGTGATCTTCATTCACTAAGTACAGACGTAAACATTCACTGTCTGCACGGTCCACTCGTTCGCAAGCCTGCTCACATTTTGTCGGCCCATCGGTCCGCTCTGAAGACACGGTCGCACCCCGGAGACCGTCTCCACATAAAGCCAGCTGTCAACCGCTCTCCTGCCTTCGCAGCTGTACACTCTCTGCCCTTCATAAAGGTGCCATCCTGATAACAACCACGGTGACCCTATTGGGGCGAATCATCCCCTGGCAGCCTCAGTGATGCTGATGGAGTAGCTTGCTCACAACCCAACAGGCTGCTGTAGACACCTGGTCCGCCTCAAGTGAGCAACCCCGAGCAGCTCTCAGCACGCACGCCTGGGCTTATAAAGCGCTAAATTACTACGGTAAATCTCACAGAAGCTTTAATGTGTCTAAGCACAGCTTTAATGTGGTTTACCACAATAATTTTAACTTATTGCCAAATATAAATTTGAGGAAAAAAAATGGCTGTCTGAAACAGCAACATTTCTTTGATACAGTGGTGTTCATAAACTGAACAAAGGATATACAGACTGCAAACACCTCAGCGTAATAAATGAGCAGGGGGTCTTCGGTGAGACCTTGTCAGAGGGAGGTCGTGCCACAGCTGTTTGTTTATTGATTGCATTACTTTTTTTTGGGTAAAATTAGGTTTCAGCATGAAACGCAGCACACCACACAAAACAGCATGGATTAGACATCAAGGAAGAAACGTGCTTGGGTAGGTTTCGTAGGGAAAAGAGACGACACACGGCCGGCACCCAGGAAGTAGTCAATACTGCCCTCTTGCCAGATGAGATATCACCCTGAAACCGCAGCATCGTATCATCATTACCACAAAGAACTATTTCACTCACTGTGACTCATCCATCTCTTCTGGCTACTATTTTTCTCTACATGACCATGATTAAATATCCAGCGTGAAGTCTAAGTGTGTGAGTGTGCGTGTGTGTAAAATGAATGGCAGGTGTGTAGGTGTGCACTCCGCAGCAGAGAGGAAGCTAACCTAAAGCTCACAGACTCAAAAAAAATCATCTTTCGAGCAAGACGGTGCAGAGTGAGTATCTGTGTATATATCTGAGATAGAGACTAGCTGTCCAAGATTTGGCTGGTCAGCTTGTAACATAATGACTGTTGTTTAAAGATCATGAATGGATGGTGGAAAATGTGTGGGTGTGTGAGGGTGTGGGAGGGGCCGGGGGGGGGGTAGTTAAGTGCCATCCAATGGGCCGGCGTGAAGAGTGCTGTTTATCCAGGGTTACGGCAATTATAGCGGGTCAGGCGAGTGTAGCGGAGAGCAGGCTGCCGCGTCAGTCACTCAGGTCCGTCCCAGCTGGGCTTCCTTACATTAAATTACAGCAGTGACATGGGTCAGGTCTCCTCACGTCGACCTCCATCAAGCCTGTTCCCGCGGCAACCGCACTGCCCTGCTCTCATCTGATCCCTGACCCAGTCTTCATTGCCTACCCCTGGGCCTGATTACAAAACCGGACACCAAATGGATCATGAAGTGTCCTCCCCCCAAGACACTTGTATCAAGACATTATGGTCTTTTTGAGTCTACTGTCTAGCCATTATCCTGAAATTATACCACAGATAGCTACTGTCCATATTTATCAGTGCCATATTTCATCTAAAAATCTAAAAAAAAAAATAGAATGAAGTAAAACTATTTTAACAACCAATGACCTTGCGGAGGAAAAATACTTTTCAGCTCAGTTTTGTTGTGTTTTGTAGTTACATATTTACATAATATTCTTGCGTTATAGTCACATATTCCCTTTGTTATTATGCTAACATTGAATGTCACAATTATTAGTTGTGTGTGTTTGTTTGCGTGTTATAATATAGTAGTTATAGCATATAGTGTTTTTTACTATTTTATTGTTGCACTGGAGCAGCCATTAAATAAGACTATGATTTGAGTATAAACACCCAGCCTGGCAGAAGAATCAAGATAATTTTGTTACAACCGCAAGAGAGAAGAACCACAGCTGAAGCATCCCCTCGTCTCCTGCCGCTCACTGGATACCACCCGGCTCACCACACAGTCATGTCTGCTACATAATGCGACCGAAACACCTTCACAGGCAAAGCCATTTTCATCTTAATACAGTGGATTTGCTTGGTCTTTACCTGGGGCTTCACCCTTACAGTGTCACACTTCACTGCACTTCAATCTTAGGCTGCAGTGACTACAGGCTTCTTCCCCTGAAGGTCAAGCAGTGACTAATGCATGATGCGAACCAAATCTGCATACAAGCACTTGTGTCACAAAAGTTGACTATCTTCATGGCACTTTTTTTGTAATATAATGTTCCCTTGAAGGTTCTCTGAGACTTCAGGCTTTGTGAAGATGCACCGTGTAAAAAAACTTCTTCAAAGGAGCAAAGTCACTGCAAAAGGCCCTTAGGCGGAAAACCCACGAAGCGCCTACTCAATGGAGTTAAAAGAACATTCTGCAAAGCACAGGACTGAAGGCCACAACACAAGAAAAAAGGGTGAGAAAGAACAAGGAATTCCAGTTTGCTGGTTCAAAATCAAAGCCCATTCTGGGTCACGTCGCTATGGCTACATCAGTCTGGGAACCTGGCCTTTGGCCCCAACCTCTGTCCCTCTGAGGGTCACCCGTGACCCCTGCTGTTTGGATAGGCCTTCCCGGCAGCGGAGGAACATCTGCAGGGCCCCGGAGGGCGGGAAGTGGGACCTGCATCACTGTGGCAGGGGTAACCCTGGGGGGGGGGGCAATCTGAAAACCAGCGCTGTCTAATGTGCCACTGGCTTTGTCTGCAAGGGCAAGGCAGAGAAAGGTCCGGGGTCCCTGTGCCCCCGGAAAGCGCCTGTCCCTGGGCCTCTCATCTCTGTGTGCAGCCCTGCGCACATGTCACAATGTGCCAAAGCGGCATGTAGACCAGAGACACGCACAAAAGCTGCCGGCGGATCAAGATCCTCATGCGACAGCCCCCTTACTTTCCCATAGCCTTATCTGAGTCTTTGTCAGCCCTGTCCTGTCTGTTACTCAGCTGCTGCAGATTGAAAAACAGAAGAGGAGAGGGGAAAAAAAACACAGCAATGCTATCTCCCATAGTCCTCCCCTTGTTTTACACCTACAACCCTTTTCCAATCAGTTTTAAGTTCTCAGTATTATAATTATGCTTCATTGAAAAGATGGTAAAGCAGTTAAGTTCTGAGACATAAAAATGATGCAAAAAGTCTGCAAAAACCCCTGTAAATATGTTATGCGCACATGACAGCTGTCTTAGTATATATGTATGGCACAACTGACTAAGTTGATGCGTGATGGTTCTTTAAGTTCATATGATGACAGCTCATAAATCTCATCTCACAGTTTAATGGTGGGTTCACCTCTTTGCATAACTTTACCACAAATTCTTGCAAATTCTTGCTACTGGGACTGAAACGTCTCCTGTTTAAATCCTCAAACTAGAAACAATAATAATAATAGCACTCATTTGCATTTTCCATGTCTTTATTTTATTGTCGGTAATCACTTCTGTAGCGTCTTAAACGGTGTGTTCCCTTATGAACAGCAGAGGGCGACACATGCTCATCTGGCATGGAAGAATTCATTACATCAGCGTTTCTGGAAAAAAAAATTGCTGGCCTGCCACATCAATCTTGTAGAGCCTCAAGCTAGAAACTTCTGTGAAAGTCTTCAAATCACCACCTCCCTGGAACATGCACTTGTGAGAAAGTTTATAAATCGTTTTGAATGACCGGCACTCTAATTTGCTGAACCTTTACTAATAGTCACCAGAGCTGCCTCCATGCAGTAACCTCAGACCTTTAACTGCTGATCAGACCTGCACAACAATTAGGAGGCATCTTGACCCATTCCTCTTTATGAGCATGCTTAATTTCATTGATATTTTTGGGATGGCTCACATAAATGACTTGCTTTAGGTCATGCCACGGCATTTCTGGAGGGTTAGGGTCCGGATTTGGCCGTCTTCTTGTAGTTTTAATTCCACGTTTAAGGTCGTCATGATGCGACAAGGCCCATCTTCTATTACGCTTCAGGCCTATACACTTATACCCACTCCTGGAATCTCCTGATATAGTTGGTAATTCATTACAAACTGTTTACATGCGGGATCAGCTTCACACGTTGGATGACGTTTAAGGGCGTACTCACACTCAGCCTATTCGCCCTGTCCCATGCCTGACCCCCTCCCCACTTCCGGGCCCGAGCACGCTTTCGTCTTCACTGCACGACTTTTTGTGAAGAACACATAGTTAGGAAATACACTATTGTGTATTTGCGCTATTGTGCAGCACGTTGGAGTTCATGATTAATGCCTTATTTGGAGTCGGTGAGCTGTCATACATCATACCATCAGGTACTGAACCCACGGCTTCTTCAGTTTGTCACATCACTGTTCAGTTGATCCTTGGCATCCATGAGCACAAAGACAGGGATATTCCATAAAATAGGGGGCTGAGTTTTTCTCTGTTGCATCCAGTTGTTCCTCATGTCAGCAGAAATTTCCGACACACACTGTAACTTGGCCAGAGCCCAAAGTGATCCGTTTGCTGCCTTGTTTATTACACGGCCAGTCATGTCATTGACTTCACAACTGTGTTCATTGCTTGGGCACAGTTAGCGATCACGCTCGATGCATACCGCGTCCAAGTCCAACTAAACTGTGCTCAGGTCCATCTCTTTAAGCAGGCCTGGGAACAGTTTAGGAGTACTGAGCGATCGCACTAGTCAAATGAATTGGACTTTGGAGGTGAAACATGCTCAGGCACAGTACAAATCTCCTCTTGTGAGTGAACCCTAAGTGTGGCTCCTTCATGCCCCCCAAGCAATACATTCGAAGTTGTTGCCAGACATTTGTTAAACATTAGCACATGTAAGATACGCCTACAGAATCTGGGCTACCGTAGAATTCTTTGTTACTGCCTTGAGCACGGCCCGGTGAACTCTTCCTCGCAAAACACCCATCCACAGAACAGCCTTGGTACTGAATATCGTCCATTTGTGCCTGACTGCCTATCGACGGAGGCCCAAATCTTAAAAATGCGTTCGTGGCCCTTTCCACTCCGATGACCGTTAACAGCTCTTCTGCGGGCTCTTTTGATTGGGGCATGTTTCACTTCACCAGATGCCTGTTGTGAGGAACAGACTGTTGGCGGCTAAACTTTGTGGGTGTTTTTATAGGACAGGGCACCTTAAACCCGCACCTGAATGTCATCTCATTGATTGGAACACATGACTCCAATTACTCCCTTTCATAGAATTCATTATCCTGAAGTCTCCCTTTTTCCAGCCTACATCGCAAATGCTTAAACAAAATGAAAATTGATGGATGGATCAAAAACTACAACAGTTTGTGTATTATTTGTTTAATCAGAACGTCTTCATCTATTATTATGTCTTACATCAGAACACACGGTAGGCCAAATTAATATAGGAACTGAGATAATTGCAATGGGTTCACAAACTTTTTCTCACCAGTAAAAGGGGGGCAGTCAAACCAACAAGCTCTTCCTGCTGGTGATTACAGGTTCAGGTTCAAGTTTAATGGAAACCATGTGAACCTCACCAACTTTCTCCAAGTCTGTGACCAGCTGGAGCCGTTTACAATCAGCGTCTGTGAAGTCCCAACGTGATGTAGAAGCATATTGCGCCTGCCTGTCAGCTCCATTTGTTAAAGCAAGACAAATACATCCCACTTTTCAGCACACGGTTTGAATGAACAGGAAATAAGTGCAATGATGGCGTTGGACAGGCGTGAGGAAATGAGCTGAACAGGCCCCTCGCTGTAGGTCTGCGGACATGCGACTAGCGCCGGGCTGGGCTGCAAATTGCTCTTCTTTAATTAACAGGGAGGTAAAGCAAACCGTGCGGATGGGTAAAAGTTGTACGGTCACCTGTTCTGGATGCCTGGGGATGTAAGAAGTCAGTTCTGTCACTCTGAATGCAAGAGGCATCTCTTCATAGCCTGGCGATGAATCACACTGAGGCAGCAGAAGGAAAAGACAGAGTGTCGTTTCCCTGCTACGCCAGTGCTGGATTTCAGTTAATTAGTGTCTTAAACAGAGAGCCAGATTTTTAAAAGTATCTGTTCTGCTTTATGCAAATAAAGCTTTTAGTTTTCATGTGTATTTACTCCTTTTGAAATGATAATTAATCTAAAAGGGTTTGCATCAGCTCTGAGCAATGCTTCACGGGTCGCTTGTTTTAAAATCCAAATACTGAAATATTTATACAACAAATAATTTCACACTGAGGCTAGTTATTGAAAATGAGGTGCACAAATAAAAATATATGTCCTATTTAATTTGATTAAACAAATGAAACTGGTTACCCCAGTCATTCATGCAAAATATCTCTTGCATCTCAACCCTTTGAGAAATATTTAAAGGCTATAAAAATGTATATAGGCCCACTTGAATATCCATATGTACTTTGAAATATATAAAGCCATTCTCCAAACCAATCAAACCAACATATATGGAATATGGAACATTTATTAATTACAACATCGCCTGAACAATATATTATGCAAAATATATGTGGTATAGTGTAAACGCGCCTGTTATTAAAATCAAAATGATTATTTTAAAAGGTAAGATCATTTAAACGAATGGACGTAGACCTAAAAGGCGTCCCTCAAATACTAGTCGTAAACAGCGACATGAAGTGTTTAGTGGGGCATGTTACTAAAAGAGAACAATACTGCGGCGCTATAACTACGGCCCGGGCTCTTAGAATTGATGACGACTGCTAAGTAAAAAATGAATGAATGGAGGACAGGCGTCACGCATGGCTTTTCTTCATTTTCTTTCATTTCATTTCTTTTTAAAAGTGAAATACGATTACACCGGAGGGAGAATAAAATGCTCTGTGGCCATGCAAGGAAATAACGGCTGAGTAGAATTGCCCAAGAATATAAATATACTGTAGATTACTTTTCTCATAGTCCTCTTCGCGTGGTATGCCTCGGTCCGTGAGATGTATTTTATTATTGTTTTAAGAGGCTGTGACACAATGTTTTAAAATCCGTGACAAATGTATGTGTTTTAATAGCTCCAACAGACTGCCGCTACTTACGCGCGATAATATAGATAGCGATGCTCTAACCCTGTCACGGGGAAGACCTATTATAACACTCAGCTGGCAAGAGATGAAGTGACGGGAAAAATGTATTGGATCGTGCCCCCTCCGTTTAATGCCCTCTTCATTCTCGCTCCTTGCGTATTCATCTTGTAAGAGCCGGGCTGTGCTGCGTCGCCTGTTTAGTGCGCGCAGTGTGGTAAAGATTTACAGGCAAGGGTCTTTACGGGGCAGCCTGTGATTTAATCACTCGGGACTTTTGTGCAAGATAGAGTATTCAATAACTGAGAAGCAATATCTTTAGAAATACATATTCAGGTGTAGGGGAATACGTTTTTAATAGATTAACGGCATGCCTGCTGCAGACCAGGTTAATATTTGAAGCTTTAGTCAAGCTAAGGCCTAAAGTTTTTATTTATCCATCTTTTTTGTCATTTTTCCAAACATTATTACATGTTACGTTATTAGTAAATTGATCAAAAGCCAAGTTATATGTATGTTTAATTTTTTATTAATAACTTACTACATCAGCTTATTTCTGGTTTCTGATGATACACACACGCACAGTCCATGTTTGATATCTTTGTAAGGACACTCCATTCAATTCTAAGGGCATAATCACCCAATTCCAGCTATGATAGCCTTAACCCCTACCGGGCCCTAACCTTAACCATAAGTAACCAAATACAAGACTTTTGGCAGTTGTGTTTTGATCGCATTCTCAGCTTTTTCACTTGTGGGCACCAAAAAAATGTCTCCACAGGGTGAAATGCTCCTGGTTTTTTAATCACATTGTGGAGAAATCTGCTCCCCACAATGCAATAATTACAAACGCACACACACGCGCACACACACACACACACACACAGGTGCAACTGCCATTACAGCTCTGTTACTGTACTCAGTACCCATAGGATAGCCGAGATGTTGGCTCTCCTCAATTTTCACCCATAGATTTTCCTCAGCTTTCCAGGGGTCCCATAAATAACAAAAGTCCAAAATCTGGACTGGGATCAGAATAGTTTCAGATGTTCAGAAACCATTTATGAATAATTTCCCTATTATGCATGCAAATGCACTATCACAAAAATCACTAACCAAACAGATGAACAGATAAGCGACAGAATGTTTTCATGTCGCTATAGTTTCATAACTAAAACGTCAATACTACGATTTCCATCACAATAGCAGAACCTGTTCCCAGGCCTCTATAAGCGCACAGGAGTCTGAGTTCTAATAAGGAACACGGCACTAACACAAACACGCTTCTGGTAGACGCCAAGCCAAACCTTGGTCTCTGTCCTTGTACCTTGAAACATAATGGCCTATTCAGGGGATCTGGAGAGCAAAGAGTTAAAGCCAATCGGCAACCATCAGTTAATCAAGGCTAAAGAGGAGTAATGGCGCCCACGCTACAAGCTGCGGTGTTTTGGTGCCGATTAAGTGGCAATTTGCATAGTACCTTTATTCATTCTCATCTGCCACTGAGACAGTTTGTCCTTTTTGGACACAGTCAAGCGTAGCCTCCGGGAGAGTTTGACAAATGAATTTCCACGGTGCTGTTTTTAGGGTAGAGACGGGGCAAACTGCTGACAGTAATTGATAGCCAGCGTGGTAAATAGTGCAGAACTTTTTTAATAGAAGTACAAGAGGTATTTAAATATTGTAGTAATGGAGAAATATTAAGCAGGGGAGGGAGAGGTTTGAGGGTGTGTGTGTGTGTGTGTGTGTGTGTTGGGAAGTGAATTAGCTGGTCTGGCTTATAAAGGTCCCTTTGCAATGCTGGTTATTGGAGGGAGTTTTTCTGTTTGCTGTCCGTTTGTGTGTGTGTGTGTGTGAGTGGGCAGGCACCACATACCAATGATCCCCAATCAACACAAATGTTCCCCACAATGAAAAATTTTACTGCAATAGCTACTGGGAAATAATGTGTGGCGAGGCCCCTCCCTGCATGGGGAAGCTGATTACTCTGCGCGATCAGTGTGAGGAGCAGAGCTCAGTTCTCACCCTGTCACTCCAGTGTGTTGTGGGCAGGAAATAATCAATACATTTAGCTCTAAGGGAAGTTTAGTGTTTCACACATGAGCAGATGAGTCATGAAATTACACAGGCAGGGAAGTTTGTCTGCTGAAGAAATCCCAGAGCAATTCACTAGCATTTAAGAGTGTGTGAGTACTGGGACGACAGGAACTCAACCTCACAGTATGGGGCTACAGCAAGTAACGCTAATATATTCTAATTTCTGTTTTGTTTTTTGTCTATTCGTTCATTATTCACTGACATTTGTAGCATAATGTTTTTTGATAATGCTTTACCCCCCCCTCCCCAAACTGCTTTCTTTTGTCAAGAAAAAAATTCTGTCAAATAGGAATTCATTAAATGAAATTCGACCATAAAAATAACTTTAAGGTGTGCCTTCTAAACCGGGGGTGAGGAGCCTGGTCCACGGAGAGGGTTGGTGTGAGCTTTTGGGATGACCTCACAATCGGCCAATGATAATAACAGTGTGGTCCCAGGACTGGAGCTGGGCCAATGAGAGGTCATCCCAAAAACCCACACCCACCCCAGCTCTCCATGGATCAGGCTCCTCACCCCCGATCTAACACCATGTAGCCACCCTCATCACCTGACTGAAGTTGTCACAGTTCACAGTTCAGGCCAGAAGAGCAGAACCTCGGCCTTATAGGCTACGGTTAGCAAGTTGTGGAGTTTCCAGGCAGAGGATGATTAGGAGACATGAAAGAAAACAACACATTTTAAAGGCTTTAGATAAATAAGATGTCTTCTGAATGGCCGGAGGATAAGAAGGACGGCATATACATTTGGAACAGCAGATGTAGGAGAGCAGTGGGGGGTATTTGGAGGAAGAGTGGAGACCCTGGGCGGGGGTAGTAGTGGTTGCACTGGGGCAGAGGTTGGGGGCGGGCAGGCGAGGGGGGCATATTTTCAACCCCAGGTTCCCTACCTCAATTGAGATTCCTCACCTGTGGCAAGAGGAAACCTGGGTTTGAGGCGACCCTGACGTTAATTGATCGCAAACGTTGTAAACAGTTCATAACACCTTATCTGCTTCCTGGTGCGAGCGCTGTCCCCTCGGACGAGGACGGGGGTGATTAATAGCGGCTATCACTCAATGTCCCGGTGCGCTGAAAGGCAGCCCCGCACTCAGCCCTCCTCTGCCGCCCCGATAACAAGCGGCAGGAATAATGAGGGGTGTCATTCCACTTTTCATTCTGATGGAAAGTCGTTACGGGAGTCAAAGCCGGGGCCATGCAGCCATGAATCAAGTCCGCTCTGCTATGAAATTAAAATCAAGCCGGGCAGACCGCCTGCTCTACCTGTGCCGGCCACTTAAAGGGACAGCCTCCTCCCTTTCTCTCCCGCCCCATCAGCCGGGCCTCCGTCTCTCCTGCCCCGCTCCCTTCTTTTCCTTGGGTGGCATTGGGTGTGTTTGGCTCGTAAGGGGTGGAGCCCTGACTTTTGTTTTTCCCCACCATAGGCTCTTCCTTGGCAGAGATCGGTCATGAGGAAGAACCTGGTGCGTCGTACTTTGGTGGCATTACAAAGCAGCTCTGTGGCACAGAAGCTGCCGGTCGGGATCCAAGCAGGGCCAAAGACCAGGAGCGAATCCACATGAAAGGTCGCTTTGTGCACCAGGAGAACCTGAGCTCATGACATCCTTGGACACATTGTACTGGGTCAGCTATCACTAAGTCAGGGCTGGTTAGGACCTTCTGTACTGGGTACTGGGTCAGCTATGCCGGCCGTACGCTCGCTCAAGGCTGGTTAGGACCTTTGACGTTCTGTCCTTTAACCAGCTGAAAGGGC
>JAABNX020000106.1:27829660-27850139 GCA_015163995.2 Mormyrus lacerda | reverse complement strand
GGCCCCCCGCGGCATCACATTAGCCACTAGATGAGCTTCTTGAGGACGGGGGACATCCAGCTGGGTCGGGGGGAGAAAATAGCTTGAAGCCACTCCGAGCACATCAGAGTTACATAGGTGGCACTGTGCCTACACAGGGCACAAGAATGGCGCCAGCCTGGGGGAGCCAGTATGGCGGGGGGGCGTAATGAAGCTTCTCTCCCACCCTTAGGCTCGCTCACGCTTAATGGGAACGAAGGGGCAGTGAGCAGGGCGCTCACTGCTATGACTAACAAGTTTAATGTTATTGCGAAAACAAGGCTCTCGCAGACAGTTAGGAGGCAGCGCCTGGCAGAATAAGGGCTCTCTGTCGCTCGTTAATACATTCATTAAGTTTAAGTCCATAAAACTTAGGCGGCAGCTGTAGGAAGAGCTCCCCCTACAGAAGGACCAGAGAAATATGATCGCACGTCTGCTCCTTCCACAGAGACGGCTAAACAACATCGACAGCGACAGCCCGTGTGCACTGGGGCATAGCGCTGACATTCAGGAAATGAAGATGGCCTTTGGAAAATGAGTTTGAGCTGCTTAGTAACAATATTTATCCAAACAGCTCACGGCTGCCTTTGCTGTTGTTTACACTCCAAATATCCTAATCCCCGCTATCCGACCGAGTACAAAGCCTGTTACAGCAGCGAATCACGTTGTCTTTTTTGCAAAAAAAGGAAAAAAAAAAAAAAAAACACAGGCAAGTAAATTCTATGTTTCGCCTGATATTGTCGGCAAAGTTCAAGCTGTCGGTTTAATATGACAGCACAAATTATTAATTTCTTAAAGAATGTCATTATCTTCCTGGGGAACCTCCTGAAATTGAGATACCCCCCTCTCTGGGATGCACTGGGGGGGAAAAAAAAAATAATCAAATGAGTACGTCTGACAACGTCTGCACGTGAAAATAATTTATTAGTGGGAAACGGCCGGGTGTTGTGAGGGATTCCCGCTCTCACACGCTGACGCCCATCAGGTTGACGGGCCTATCGCTGTACCGTTTGGAGATGTCAGCTTCGATCTGCAGGGCACAAACACAGATCACAGGAGAAGCGTGTTAGATGTTTCATCTGAAGGCATCAGAATCAGAGCTTTGTGACCCTATTCAACATTAGGCTCCGCAAAGATGTCAATGAAGCAATTCCAGCTGCGTGAAACGGCTCAAATATCAAGTTACATTTTAATGGCACACAAATGATTTAATTGATGATTTTTATCTTTCTTGCCAAACTCCACGTTATAAAACAGGCTCTGGCAGCAGTCGAATCATTTTCATTAAAGGCAGCTGACACTAGAGGTGGGCACTAGTAACCGATTAACAAGCTGACTGGGAAGTATTTCCATATAAAGCAGCTGCTTTCCAATGCAAATTGGCACTGCGGCATTTCACTGTTCCGAGAGGACGTTAATTTTCTCGGTTGGTTGTGAACTTCCTTCGCAAAATTACCCTAAAAGAGCAAACGGGGAACACAGCAAGACCGGATGTAGCGCGTTTGACTCTCCGTCTGAAGTCCACATATGTAAGAAATAAACACACTTGGTTATATATGAATGAATCAGCAGACTGAATCGTACGCTGATATAATATGTATTAATAATTGTCTGTCTTCCAGCCCCCTAATGATTTCTTCCTTTCAATGAATTAACAAGCATTATTTAATAACTTTGCCAAGGGCCAAATACCAGGAAACCTCACGCATTAAATTGGTGTCGTTCTCAAGGAGCAAAAGAGTCAGTTTCCATGGCTTGGTGACATCAGAGGCCTGCTCTGACGCCCCTGTTATAATCATTTATACTTGTTTTGTACGCTTCCGTGGGAAAGAACACGAGCGAGCTGGGTCCACATTGAGGGTAGGCCTGCTGAGGTGTCCTCTTCGTTTCCTCTGACAGGAGGTGAGATACTGACAAGTTCTGCATAATGCAAAGACGCTGAAAACAGGAGCATGAAATACTCCTCGCCGCTACTGTGAGTCACTCATCGCAAAATTTTTAATGGAGCCGCAGTCTAGTCCGGGGGTAATTCCACATAAGCGATGTGGCTGACGGCATAACATGAACAATATAAACCAACATTGTAAAGCCATGTTCATTTTGGATCATACAAGCCTCTACGGCTGGCCTGTGAGCGCGGGGAAAGCGGGCCGTGCCAGGTTCTAAGGCTGGCCTGTGAGCGCGGGGAAAGAGGGCCGTACCAGGTTCTAAGGCCGGACTGTGAGCACAGGGAAAGCGGGCCGTACCAGGTTCTAAGGCCGGCCTATGAACGCGGGGGAAAGCGGGCCGTACCAGGTTCTACGACCAGCCTGTGAGTGAGGGGAAAGCGGGCCGTACCAGGTTCTACGACCGGCCTGTGAGCGAGGGGAAAGCGGGCCGTACCAGTCTCTGCAGCTCACGCGTGCGGGTGGCCAGAAGGTCGATGCGCGGCTCCAGCTTGGCCTGCTCCTCCAATGCCTCCTGCCTGCGCTCTGCCAGGGCGGCCTGCTTAAGCACCAGGATGTCTGCCTGCTTCAGCTTTTGTCTTAGGACATCGGACACACGCCCCACATACCTGCGGGACCCACACAGGCAGAAAAAGGCGTATAGAAACAGCTTTTGAAGTACAGCACACATGAGCTGCTGCAATATGTATATAATTGCATATGCTATGTAATGTATGTATGCGTATTGCCTTTTGCAATACAGTAAATGCACTAATCGTCTGAATTTAGAATACAGGTATTCTTTTATAGATAATCCTCTTATTTAATAAAATTCAAAGAATTAGTTAAAATCAGGTAGAAAAAATTATAATTGGGCCGTCAGTCAGTAAAAAAAAAATTGCAAATTTTGCAATGAAGTGATCGGTATTATTTGTGACTAAATATTTCTTTTTTTTGGAAGAAAAAGTGTCATAATGCATATTTAAACGTAAAATAATCATGAAGGATTACAAGGATTTCAGATATAACAATGTAACAGGTTGTGAATGGCACTACAAAAAAAACATTACTCTCTTGCAATCCTTTACATGGTTTATATGTCTGCCCCATAATGCACTGCACAATGTCATTAATTGCGTTAATCGCATTATTTTAATGCGTTAATTATATTTAATTAATGAAATCGATTAATGCGTCGATTTTGACAGCCCTAGAAAAACTCTATACAAATTCATTATGAAGAGTCACAATAACATCTCCACAGGAGCAGCATGTGTGCGATGACTGACCGCGGCGAGGCCTGGATCATGAAGAGATGCTGCATGCGCACACAGGTCAACTGCTCAAGCAGGTTGCGCAGTTCCAGGAGCATGGCCTGCACGCGCTCCCGCGTCTGCCCCTGGATGACCGAGTGTGCCAGCTGGAACTGGCTCATGGTGACCACGTCGCCCTCCTCAGACATCTCGCTGATGCGCTGGCACAGGAACAGCTCCAGCTGCACAGCGTCCGCGCCGGGGGGGTGGGGGAACAGTCACACGTCACTCAGCTGGCAACATCAGTGCAGTGACAGCTCCGTCACTCTCTACTGACTGAGGCCCCAGGCCCCAAACATCTTGCTCAGGGCAAACCCTCAAGTAAATCCACATTCTAATTTAACGCGCTAACTAACTACAACTGCGTTGTTGTTTACCAGGCATTCCTGGTTCTTGGAGGAGTTCAGATCAACTAAAACCTCAACAGAGCATGTCACATGACATTTAACGGTATGACGCTGAGGCGGCGTAACATCGTCATGGACCGAATAACAAGGCATATTTTGAGTCCGGCCATAATTAGACGGGCTTGGTAGAATCAAGGTGAAAAGAGGAAATGTGAAGAGGCAACAAGAGCACCGGTTCCCATCCTCTGGTTTAAAATGACAACGTCCCTGGTTCACGGGACACACCGACACACCGTGGCTCAGCATTCATTAGCAAAGAACATCGACATGACTGCAAATGAGAGGGGAAGCAGCACTGAGAGGGAAAACCTGAGACCCAAAACGTGAGGAAGACGGAGGAGCTCCCACCTCCATCAGCTCGTCAATGAACTGGTTGCGTGTCTGGGGGTTTTCCAGCAGTGACAGCGCGTCTTCGCCCCTGGCCACGCCCTCTGGACCTGCCGGAGCACCAAGGGCGCCCAGGGTTACGAACACCATGGCGACAGCCCACCATTCATCACCATTACTGTCTCCACTGGGTTGAAATAAACTTTTATAAAATAAGGGCATAAACAAGACACCTGGGGTAACTCAAAGATATATGAGAGACCAGTTTATTGGTTATGGAGGCTATGACTGGAACAGGACTGTAAAAGGAATAATAGGGACAGAACAAAAAGTTAATTTAGTACAACACTAAACAGGACCATTTATAATAATTTTATATGGACAAACTAGCACATTCATGGTATACGCATCATAGAACAGTTTCCCACCAAAGTTTAGGAACATAGTGGTTCTGAGTTCTATACCTTCCTAAATCTCCCAAGCGCTGGGGCTTGGGGTCAACCAATCAGCAAGTTAACTGCTGTAAGTCCCACCCAGTTCATGGTCAAGCAAAAGGTACGTGGTCGGGTGTAGGGACTAAAAAACTGGGGTGTTTCTCAATATCAAGAACACAAAAATAGTACTTGTGGACTAAGCAGGAACGGTCTCACCGACTTGCCTCCTAAGAACGAATTTGAGACACAACTGAAGGATTTTTCTCCTTGGGCAAGATTGCAACCAACGCATCTTTGGTACTTGGGGCCGGGCAAGATGACATCTGGGGATTTTCACCATCCTATGTGCTTTTGTTCTTAGTATAGGAACTAGTCTTCAGTAAAGGAAGGTGACGTAAAATGGGCACACAAGAACACAAATATCGTCAAGTACGCATACTGAGTAAGTTCTGGAACTACCTCTGAGGAACTATAATTGGTCCTGTGGTAGGATATGAGACAGAAGTTCTTGGTTCCAGAAAAAAGTTCCTGCAGTGGGAAAGTGATGCACACTGATGAGCCAAAACATTATGACCATGCCCACGTGAAGCAAATAATGCAGACTCTCTAACTTAGACGGCTGAGGTTAATGATTTGGCCCTTGTCAACGTCACTAGATCTTTATTCATGGTCATTTCTTCTGCATTAAACCTGTCGACTGAGTACCAAATGTTGGCTGACCTTCCATTATATCCCAGACCTTGACGAGATAGTCAATGTTATTTATATCATAATGTTGTGGCTCATCGGTGGGTTTATCTAACATATACATTCTAAGGATTTTTAATATTACTTGTGCCCTTTTATGATATCAAGATTTTTAATAGTGAGAAAACAAACAAAGAAAAAGGATGATTGACACAAAAGTAACTCTGACTGTCCACAGAAAGCATGTGTATCGAGTCCAGATACAACTGATACCATACATTAAATGCCTGGGTAGAATTTCACTGATACTTTAACAAATATATTTCATGGTCCAGCTGGCAAAGACGGATTTGTTCACATAAAGACGAGTCACAGAGTAACTCCTCCAAACATTTTCTTTCTCTTTATCTCCGCTTCTGTGGCAGCTGCTCTGTTGACGCCGACCAGGCCTGATGCAAGGCTATTGTGTAAACAAATCCAAAGTGCCTGTCTACAACCTCAGCATGGGGCTTTTAACACCCCGGCTGAAAAGCAGGTTGGCCTAATTGCTGGAAAGTTCCTGTTGGCAGCACAGCATTTACCAGTGTCCCTCCAGAATACAAACTACATAGGCACCGTGCCAACACTGGCTCTCTGCCTATTGGTGCTACGCAGAAACACACAAAGCCATTGGACTGCTCGACAGACTCGGTGCTGCCACCAGCTGGTGACTGAATGAGCTACACCTCACAAAATATTTATGCTTACAACACAAGTTGTCATTTAAAGATTACATTTAAATAATAACCATATACATATAACTGTATATTTTGATAACATCAACGTATAATTCGACAGTGTCAATTTTGTCATTTTTTTTACACATAAATGATTTTAAGCTCTTAGTGGTGTTGATGAGTGTCTGTCTGCAGATTAGGCCTGGGCACACTGCCATCTAGTGGACAAGTTTTGAATACCTTCCCCTAATTTTTGCAAACTTACAAACTCGAGGCAAGTGTTTGGTAAGGGATTGATCATGCGAAGAAGTTCTGAGGAGACTTACAATCAGCACCCACATCCAGAACTTCGATTTCCACTGGGCAAGCAGTGTCCTCCCCCCAGTCAATGCCATTTGCAGCACTCTGGGGAGGGGGGGGGGAGAAAATGGGAATAAACTTGGGTGTAACTACAGTGTGCCAGTTAATGCCACTGTACTGTCAGTGAAACATAGACCTGCACTGGATACAGACATTGAATTCTTATCTATTCACTGGCTTTCAGCTAACAGCCCCCGCTTTACACACGTACTTCATCCCCGGGCTCTGAGCTTACGCCCCAATCCACGCCGCCCTCCATGCTGATACCAAAGTCCAAGGCCTGTGTCCCGCCAGCTCCCTCCAGGCTGTCCAGAGCACTCCAGTCAATCTGCGGTAAGTTAACACACCAACAAGCTGTCGATCGCCACTGCAAATATCGACACACCTCATTGTAAAGCTGACCACATGCTAGGAGGTTCGTTTCTGGTCATCCAGGCTACATGCCTAATAATCAGATCATTCTGATTGTTTCACACATCCAACAATAAAGGTCAGTTAATGCTTAGTCACTGAACAGATCTGACCTTCCTAGAATTACTATTAAGGCCCAAAATATACACCATAACGTCAGGAACTTGCACACGGCTGTCCAGCAAACCCTGATGCAGGTGTAAATGAGCTCCGCCCACTGCAGGAGAGGAGGGATGCATTCTGGTTTCCGATGAGTAACATTTGATATTTATATTATTAGACTAATGACATTAGAGAAGGATGCATTAATTTGGACTGTGAAACCTTTTGTAATCGCCATTCAGATATTTTTAATAAAAATATTAAACCAGCATCTTCACACTCTACTAGGTTTAAGCATCCAGCACAAGCCTTTCTGAAAGTGCAGAGATTCCAGTGCTTTTAAATTATAATAAAAACAAAGCCTGACAGTCCTGTAATAATTATTGTAACCACACAGATGAACCTATTAAACACGAAGTGCACCTAAAGATGAGAGTAACTACAGGAATATGAATTAGATTATAGATCCACCATGTATGGAGAGTAATAAAACTGAGGACGGCTTGAGGTTTCAGAATAGAGAGCGGACAGGCGACAGGGCACCGCAAACTGACCGCCTCCTCGGTGACGGTGTCCAGTGGGGCCTCCTCCATGGTAGGCCTCTCGATGACACGCGGGGCACCCCCAGTCCTCCACTCATAAACGGTGGTGTTCCCCCTCTGCCGGACGAACGTGAGCATGGGCAGAACCGGCTCCGACCTGCGGAGGGAGGCGCCGCCATCAACCTATTTATCAATCAACCAATTTATTCTCCAGTACGATGATGAACTGCTGAAGCTCATGGGGATGAAATCTATGTGCCTGCGGAAGGAGACACCTCGATTTTACCGTTATTGGCATTATTGGGCTGTTTGAACTCGTCGGTGTCAGTTGTCCTGTCTGTCTGCACTGCCCTGCAATGTTTGCACAGACTGCACACTACGCACTCCATATCACACTACGCACTCCATATCACACTACGCACTCCATATCACGGATTCTCAATCCATGGGCTGCGACTCGAATTTGGGTGGCGAGATCTGGAAGGGTCATGAGGTAGAGTTGGAAACGTAAGCATTTTAAATATCAGCAAGCTCCAATGCTGATCCGCGATCAGATTCCCCAGCACGATTGTAGAATTAAAATATGTAAATGGGTCTTGAAGCCAAGAAGCCAAACCACAGATGATTCATTTAAAATTCACTGGCACCTTCCATCAGATCTGTGCGATAGGCATTATTATTAGTGCAGTGCGCGCTTATACTTGATACAGAGTGACTAAGCTGGCATGATAAAAAAAGGTAAAAAAAAGAAAAAGGTTGAGAACCACTGTTCTGTGTTGTTAGGTTATATGCTAGACTTCTGTTAATCTACGTAGAACTTTGGTCCGAGAGAAACTCTCTTTCTTTTTTAACTGTGACATTAAAAATGACATTAAAGACCTACTAGATTTGACTCGACTTGCCAAGGCTCATCTGCACATACGTAAGGACACCTTGGGCCCAACGGAATGAGCTGAATAATGAACAGATGTCCGGATGAGGGGTGTGTGCCCCTGCTCTCATTCTTGGCTGGCAAGGGTAGGTTGTGCCCCCTTATGGGGTGGCTGGCGGAGTTCACAGAAGTGCCCTGGCGCGGTTTGTGTCGCGCTTTGCCAACAGGCCTCAGGGATGCAGCTCCGAGCTGCCGGACGCGTTAAAGGCGCACTGCACTCACCAGTCACACACAAACTGCGTGAACGCTTTGTACAGCGCAATGGGCTCCTCCAGACCGGCCACCTTCCTGCCCACCTGCTCCAGCACTGAAGGCAGGTCCTTCACCAAAGCCTGCAGCTCCCGCGCCACATTCTCCCCCTGGACGGGAGAACGCCATCAGGGCAAACCGCACCAGACCAACACGATAAACCGCATGTGGTCAATGAAAGGGGAAGGTACAAGCAGCCAGCTGGCCAACCAGGACAGGGATGCGGAACAGGATAAGCAACTAATCAAAATGACCTTTCCAGCACTAACGCAAGGATTTCATGCGTTTGTTAATTAAATATCTGCTACAACTCTTGGTAGCTAGATGTATAAAAAATCTTGCAAGTGTACTCTAAACACCACATTGGGAAAGAGGAGAAAACATTACAATTTCACAGATTTAAATCTCAAAAATAATCTGTGACATAGTGGCTATAGTGCTAATCAAGTGGCAGCAGTGCAGCACTAATCTATAATGGAGCTCCGTTGTTTCATATTAGCGGTATGCTCACTGTTACCATGGAGACCATCCTTACCTTGATGCCATACTGCTTGCAGGAAGCATAGAAGCGCTCCCTCATGTCTGCGGCCATGCTTTGGCACTCCACCTCCCGACGGCTGAGCTCGTTCTGCAGTTGCTGTGCCTTGGCCAGCTGCCGGCGCAGTGCAGGTCCCTCGTAACTCACGTTACGCACCAGGAAGCTGGCCATCTCCACTGCAACACCAACATACAACAACGAAGAGCTGTCCATTAGGCTGGGGCGGTACCAAGGTACATCCTGGTATTTAGTAATCCCAAAGGTAGTATTTTTAATACCGTCAAACATACAGACGTTCTTCTTTCTATTAAACAAACAGATACAGAAATGCTGTATTGAGGCAATGTATAGCTGTTAGCCTCACGTAATCGAAAAAATAAATAGATTTAAAAATTTCAAAGAATCAAGTGCATGTGTAGCTTAAAGCCGCAATAACTAAATGCGCCGTGCTGAATCATGCACAGCATACGTGAAACCTGGCGCACATGCGACCACAGATTAGTGACTGTGGGGCCGGTAAACGAAGGATAATTGTTTTCTCTCTTTAACAAGGAGTTGTCTCCTAGTTTCCCTAGTGCTCTACTGCCACAGTGATGAGCCCTTTTAAGCTCTCTCTGATTCCAGAGTTTACAGCAGCTTAAATGATTTATGTTTATTTTATTATTATTGTTTTTTTTACAAATACCATCTTATTATGTATACCGGGGTATCATGTTATGAAAACACAGACACCATCTAAGATCATCCTGAACAAAACAAAACACCTTTTTTTTTTTTTTTTTAAACTAACATTTGACCTCCTGAAGATATGACATCACCCAACCACCCTCTGAATCCTGTTCATCTCCAGCCCTGACATTCTCCCTCCTTCCCACCAGAGAATAAGTAGCGGATCAGTACATCACCCCTTGACCCCTCATGCCCCACATCCACTTACCTAAGTAGCTGTTATCTTTTTCATAAAGGGACACTATTTCTTGCCAGTCCTACCGGCCAGAAATGACAATTAATTAAGACAGCAGGGATCGGTTTCTGCTAAGCATCACGCCGCCTGTCCGTATCCCAGAACGGCCACTAACATGTCTGCTCATATAACATGTCTGCTCACCTTCATCCTCTGGGACGAATATCTGCCAAATATATTTTTTGACGAGGCCTCAGTTCCCTTCAGAATTTCAACAATCCTCAGGCAGTGGAAATAGTGAATATCTGAAATCAGGCGGCAAATGCGTAACCATCACTTTGAAGTCTCACTCTGGGGGTGGGTGGGGGGTGGGATGTATTCAATTACAAATCAAGAATCATCAAGTTAGAGCAGGATTAAGAGCCATTGCGGTACAGGGTGTAGATGAAGTCGTCTAAAATGAGTTCGCATGTTAGATGTGTTTACAGAAAAATATCCGAGTTTGGTGTAACAGAGCTGACAGACATTCTCAGTCTTATCAATTACTCTCTGAAGTAATACATATATTTCACTATCAGAAAGGACTTGTTGCTCCAAGCCATTCACTTTCAATAGAAAACACTCTGAAATATCACTTTTTGCTACCCAAGATGTAGAAGACATACCTCAAACGGGATTTTTTGCTGGTTTGAGCAGCTGATGGTTTGAGACATGCCTCAAAGGGATTTTTTTACTAATTATACAGAACATTTATGAGCTCTGGAAGGTATGTGAAATTCACATGCCAAATTTAATAAAAATCAAAAATGGTGATGCAAAGACTTTTTTCTGGAAGTTTAATTAAAATGGAAAACCCCTAATAAAGTTTAGATTAAACCTTAGTGTAGTGAGTCTTGCTTAGGAAAGACTTCATTCCGACAACCTGTCACAGGTGGCATCATACCTGCAAGCAGCAAGCACGTGGTGCATGCACACCATGACACCGCTCTCACAGGCACACTGACGACAAGGCTCTCAGACAGAAACTCACAAGATCCGGAGAGCAGCTGCTTGATCTCCTCATTCTCTGGCATGTCCTGGATAGCAGAGTTTATCTTCTCGCGGATGGCCATGACAGCACCCTGCCACTTCAGGTTACAGTGTCTGCGGTCCACCAACCAGTCTAAAGAGATCAACAAAACCAGACACTCCATCAGATTGTCATTAGTTAAACCAAAAAGATAAATCAAATCAATACCACTAGACTTTAATGCATTGCATCAATACACAGTAGACGTGTAAGTCAGGACAGCACATTATAAGGACAACAATTAAAACGTATGCAGTTATATAACATATACCAGTGCATTGTACTTACCAAGTAATTTACTGGTTTGTACGTCGATTGGTAAATTCTGAATGTTCTGTTGACAGAGAGCTAGAGTTTAGATTTTTAAAGATGCCCTGATAGGATGAGACATCAATGTAAATGTAAGGCTGCTGGAAAATGTCAATAAAATGATGTAAGCTTTCGTAATAATAATTCGTAACGGAAATACATGTGGAAAATCCGAGCTCGGGATGTTCTTGAACAGGGAATAAGGTTAAGGTTGGATCACCGGTATCTGACCAAAATATTTCTCTATATTCAAATGTTTAACTGATAACTGAATAACTTCCAGTTTTACCTCTGATAACTCCATGTGGATTTGCAAAAGTTACCTAATATATTGCTGAAAACCCCGTTTCACCTGCTGTCAAATATGTGCAAAAGTAACTTACCGTCATAACGTCTTCTCCCGTAACAATATTCTGTTTTGAAATTATAACATCAAGATTCAGCCACGAACATACACTTCTGTACAGCTTCCTGTGGCATTCTGTTTACAGTCCAAATCCACGTCAACACACACTACACCAATCAAAATGACTGATAATACCAAACAAAATTCATAACAACCAATAGTATCACAGATATTTGAAAGCTGCCTGTGATTGGTGGTAAATAATTTACATCCGGTTCGGATAAAGTTCCCGAGCTGTCAGAGCGGAATCGTTGTAATAAATATATGCTCGCAAACTTTTGGTGGGAAATATGGGATTAACGCATGGTTTAGTGGTTTTGAGTAAAAATAAATTCATTCGGTTAACCTCTTTTGCTCATTTTATTTTAACCCCCAGGCCACAATGTCTTAAGCGTGGTAGAAGTAGGAATACCCGCGAAGTTTGGCGCCCCTGTTGAAAGGAGTGCAGTGCAATTTCGTCTCGTATTAAACATTATTGTAATTTGCATATATTTATATTCCTACGGTACGCTTTTCTCCGAGTCCATAATGGTAAAAAGGATATACTGCTCATTAGCATACACGCTGCACGCCCAGGGAATGAAATACACCAATAGACGAGTTTTAAAGTTTTTAAAGTAGGCTGCCTGTGTCGGCATAGTTAATATATACCAACATTAATTTTACCTAATGTACTGGGAAAATAGCTGGAAGATGTAGTTCACAGTGTGTCCATTAGGGGGCGCGTAATCCTTTGCCATTCGCGATTACAACTGACTTTCTCCGTTCTTGCTCTCCGTCATTCTACCACAGAGTAACAAACGCCCGCAATCGCCCCCGAACGCACACACACACTGACGAAGGTATAAGGTATAATCTTGTTCATACACGGCTTTTGTTTAATCATGATAATAACTGCCGGCAACTAAGAAAAAGTTCATCCATCTCTCTGTCTCCTGTACCTGCTTATCCACTACAGTGTCCGAACGAGCCTGAAAAATATCTCAGGTGGCATGAAGAAAGAAATACCCTGGGTGGAATGCAGACCCATCATAAGGCACAGGGAATCGAACTTCGTGTTGGGAGCTGGGGTTGGGAACTAAACTCTGGGAAATCGAGATCACAGAGCCACTCAGTGAGCCATCACCGATTTCAACCATTTTTTTCAGTAATTTTTCTTGCCCTAAAGTTTTCTTATTGGAATTTATTTATTGTAAATTTTGTTCTGCCTCACTTTTTAATTTGAAGATTGGAACTTTGTTAAAATAACATTCTAGTAATTTATATCACTGTTTATACGCAATTTCAAACATTTAACTGAATAAATGAAATGAATCCTGATCACAAAATGTTTGGTACTTAATCCTGATTTGTGAATATACATGAGAAGATGTACAAAATGTGTTAGTAAGCTTAAAACAGTGCTTAGTTCAAAGTAAGTAAAATTGAGATGTAAAAAGCCAGCCCTTGTTTAATTATATAAATTAAACTATATGCGTCTCAACACTTAATTCCGTCAGTTACAATCATTTAGCATTCTCCATATTATACAAAATAAAGCCTGAGATTTGGGTGGAAGTAGTTGCCAAGGGAAACATTCTGAAGCATTAACAGCTGACAAGTTTCCAACTAGTTTGGCAACTATTTTTCACAATGCTTTCTATACATTTAAAAGCATTGATTGACTATTACTATAGTCAACTATTGACTAAGTTACTGATTTGTAGCTTTCCTTATCTGACTGCACTACCCAACAGGCCACTTTTTGCTTTTTTGTGATCAGTGTTTGTGTACTTTTTGACTGCTTTGAGTACATTTCTGTTGGCTGTGTTTCCAGTACAACTTATCAGATATGTCAGAGCTTAAATTCACCTTGGTATTTGGCAGGGTAATCGGTGTCTCACCATGGGACAGTACCATGTTTGTTCTCTTTGCTTGATGGGCTATGCAATTGAGATAACAGAGAAAACGTAGTAGTTGAACCTTGATGTATAATGTTAACCAAAAATGCAAAAACGACAGACATGGAAACTGGAAATCTCCCACAATTACTTGTTAATTACTCTATACTACAACAATAGATTTGCTAAGCAGAAGATGAAAGCCTGTGCACTCAGTGGTTATGCTGAATACAAACATCTGCACGTATTATTTACCCATTAAGGTTATTTTCAGAAAGTTTTAATTAGCTGTCCATCCAAACCATTGCTACCCTATGCATTTACTTGTTCCCTTACTGACATAATAATATATTTAAAAATGATTGCGGCGGGTATATGGCTTTGATGCGGCGTGTGACTCAGCGGGCTGAGCCTCTGTGCCAGTGATCAGAAGGTCGCCGCTCTAAGCCCGGCCTCATCATGTCCGTGGCTCCTTGAGCGAGGCCCTTAACTCCCAGCTCCCTGGGCGCTGCTGCAGGTGCCTGCCCTTCATAGTCAGCTTGCTCACTCCTACAGAAAGCAAGTCGGGGGAGATGAAGAGGGAGTTTCCCCACAGGGATCGATTATTATTCAATTTCAAGATTTTAAAAAATGGAAGAAAAAGTATCGATAATGATTTTTCAAAATAATGGCTTTCTCAAATATAATCTTCACCAGGAGAGGCAGTGGGAAAATGAGATGACGTTCTCTGATAAGATGTGTCACCAGGTTATAGGCACACCTGCCCCTTCAAAAAAAGAAAAAACAAATTATACTCTCACCTCTTCAGCTGAGAATGGAGTTCAACATGTTTGGTATATCCTGTCCATCAGGACTGCACTGACTAATATTTGCATGTCTAATCTTCTTGTGGGACCTACCTGAGTTTTCACTGCAGTATATGATGCATGCAAGCTAGCAATTTCCTTTATTCTGTCTTTATTCTGATTAATGATTTTAAAACACACCTAATTGCCATCCACTGTGGCTGGAAATAAGCAGACAGCTTTAAAGCGGATCCATGACTGGCCTAATGATTCATACCTCGCAGACACCATGAATGGACTTGCGTGAAGGCTCTTCTGTTGTCAGACAATCATGTCTGCAGTACCTGTGAATCCGGTAGCAGATTAAAAGACGTGACCATGCAATAGTACTAAACAAAAAACTTGACATTTTGCCATAGTGCACGTTCGGAAGGGATAGCAGGACTGAGTATTGCTGTGCAGTCTGGACAGCTGTCAGGTGATTTATTTTGGTTCCTTTAAGGCTAAAACATGTGACTTGCAAACCTGTGGAACCGCCCCACTTTCCTGAAGGCACGCTTCACGTTCCCTAATTCAACAAGCTGGCCATCACACCACATGAGAACAGCAACCCGATCAGGGATTCATTAACTGAGGCACTCGTTTGTCCGTAGCTGATGATTAGCCATCGAGGATATGACCCGGGTGCCTGCGATTGTGTTACCTCCAAGCAGCTCGTAGTACATATAGCTTCTCATTGAGGATCCTCTGCTAAGGGAGACACATTGAAAGAGAATTTTCCAGCCAGAATGGCATCGTCCATGGGGTATGGAAATGTCCCAGCCTTCTTCTGGGGGCAGCGTTTAGTTTATATGACAAAAGGACAGAACAGTCTTCACACTGGCCCTGAGAATAGTGGTGTCATTGCTGTAAATAATTAAACACATTTTTATTTTTAATAAAGTAGAGACATTTTTAGGTGAGGATAATAGGTTGGCTCTGTCGGTAGCGCCTGCGCTTCACACCAGCTGTGGTTGTGGATTCAAATCCTTTCTCCTCTTTGAGTGACGTTTGCATTTTCTCCCTATATTAACCTGCAGCTTTGTGTGTGTATGTGTGTGTGTGTGTGTGTGTGTCCCTAGCCTAATGCCCTCTGCTGCCATTTTTCCAGCAGTCTATTTGAAGTCAATTTTTTAAAATTTATTTTGTAGGAAAGGTGAAAAATCACAGTCAGTATTTAGTAGTTTCCTCCAGTTCCAAGAATGAGGACTCCTGGGTTTTCTATAAAAACTTTAAAAAATGGGGAAATTTCACTTCACATTTATTACACTAGCTAATCTGCATTGTTAGAGAAACTTTCAGGTTTTCAAAAAAAATCACGTGGGATTTAATTATCTGTGCTTTGGGTCATTTTCCTCTGTCTTCTCTTTAAACGATGATCACTTAGCTGCATGTGCAGAAACCAGCAATTTTTTTCTTCCATTTTGAAGTTAATCAGAGTAAATTGTATATGACTAGAATATCTGTACTTAACCAAGCCATGCATAGCCCATGTGGTTGAATATCTGATGGGATCTTATTTGGATATAGCAAAGAATGTCTTTTTCATCTGCTTGCAAACCGTGCCTCATTACGCGGTGACACAGTAGGTTATGTAGCTCCACATGACACGCTACAGAATGAATTATTTAGTTGAGAAGTAGTTAATTGAGTAATTAACAATATACTGATGAATTCTTTGGCATCATATGCTTGAGATATGCTGAGAAAACTCTGCAGAAGAGAAAATGAATGTTTTGTGTCTGTGTGTGTCCTCTTGGTTTGCATAATCGTACCTATGACTCATTTGCTATTGGAGAGAAGAGGGACATAGGTGCATGTAGGGTGTGGTCAGGTTTATTTGCTCCTGTTCAAGCATTACAATGTTACAGTATGTCACAGTGACAGGGTGTGTGCCGATAACACACATGCCGAATTTTCCGAGGGGAACCTTTAGGGTGGGGGGAGGGGGGGGAGGTGTGTCTAACTACAGAACAATTGCAGCATAAATCTGACTGACATGGTCAAATCTGGCGGATTGGCCGTTTTCATTATCATGTCATAAAAATGTCAGCATTTGGAGTTTCTGTTCAATATATGGAATGAAATGCTGGTAATCCTGGTTGTCATGGGCAACAATGGGTAGAGAACTGGTTAGTTTGTGGAGTCTTTGATGAGGAAGTAAAACGAACAGGTGAACACATATTTATAAATAGTACATTTGGGACATAATATATAATTCCTATCACTATTAGTACGAAACAGTTGAATATTATATTATATTAAAACTGATACTGCCTATTTGCACATTGAGTTCTAATTATGACAGTGAATTGTTATAATAATGTAATGTATTTGGCATTATAGAACTATAAATTAAAACATCATTATACTACTCAGGTTTTCTTCTAGAAGCAAAGGCTGATGTTGGAAAGTGAGATAATGGCTATCAGCAAGAGGCGTTCGCTGTCATGCTCTCATCTCTGTCGTATGAATGTGCAAATCAAAGAATGAAGCCACAGTAGTAGTTTACACTACAGTTTCACCTGTGACTGCTGGACCTGCTACAAGACTATAATTAGGGTTTCATACATTTTGAAAAAAAAAGGAATCTGTTAATACAATGTCTGCTTACTGGTATCAGTGACATTAAAAAAATACAAAAATTACCGAGAAATGCTTTAGAAGCTCAAGATGTCAATTTCATTCATTGCTGTACTATTGCTTTGTGCATAATAAATATAGATTTTTATGGAATTATTAATGCGTATATTTATATTTATAAGTGTTGTTGCATATCCTCAGTAAGTATACTGTATGTGGAGAATTTGAATAGATTATTTTGTGATGGAACCAAAGCCCCAATCTGCAAGGCCTATTTTCTTATTCAGATCCAAGTATTCCTGACAATCTTGGTCCAAAACACCAACAAGCAGTGGGCACCTTCCCAACGCACATTTCCATAGATTTGAATGCTATTCAAACAGCTAATAAACTAGGAAGAGATTCTACTCCCATCTGAGATTTAACCCTATCATGCAAAACACTGACTTCCTGGTGACATTTCAGGGACTGCTACCAGTTGGGTCTCACAATGGACTCTTGTGTTCTGCCCGAACCATAGCTGAAGCCGCCATTCATTGGACAGAGAGCACACCAATGGCAGCAGTGCTTTGAAATATTTAGGCCATTGACCACATTAGTGTCTTAATTAAGCTTTCAGTAGCTGTGCGGCAATTATTTCTCAGTAACTAACCAAACATTTTGTATTTCATAATCAACTGTCATCTGTCATATTCACCTGTTGTCTAATTTCCATAGTAGTTAGTTAAGGAAATGTACTTTGCTCGCTCATACTCCCATTTTCAAACATTCACTAGCTGCTATATGAAATAGTCATGAAAAATAAAAATAAAAATCTCCACTTTGACTATATATGTGCTTTATGATACCATAATTTAAACCCAAATAACCAGTTATTTTTTGGTTCTAATTATGACAGTGAATTTCTGTAATAATGCAATGCATTTGGCATTATACAACTACTAAATAAAACTAAATAAAAGCATTACTATAATACTCAGATATTCTTCTAGAAGTTAAGGCTGATGTTGTAAGGTGAGATAATGGCTATCAGCATGCCCCATTCATTGTCATGCTCTCATCTCTGTCTGTTTTGGGTTTGCGTGTGTAATGTCAGCAATAACAATGATATTCTCTTGTATAATATGACTCATTAGTTTGTTGGTTATTTATCAGCAGTGGTGAGACCCTGTAGACTTTACAGTTCAGTATAAGCGCTGGGCAAGATGAAAAAACAGGCCAGCTGACAATGGGAAGCTTGTAAAATCGGGGCCGTGAGTGATATCGCATAAAGGGAATCACGATTTCTCAGCTTTTCATTCGCCATTTGCTACTTAACTGAAATATAAACAGGTGATGATCTGATGTTTGGTAACGTCTTAAAAATGTACTCTTGTACATCTGGCTAATTCCAAAAGTATGATTAGGCTTTCTGTGCCTGACCCTGCAGACAGTTTCTCAGAAAGGTCACTCAGACAATGGAATAGCTCATTAAATATTACTGTCCTGAGGTCAGCTGTGTCAGTTCAACCAAAAGCACGTTAGAAGCGCCAGTTTGGAATTGATCCTCGCTGTGGTGGCCGGTGCCAGTTTTGGCTACTCAGAGCCACGTGACTGAGGATAAATGATTCAAGTGATGATATAACAGATACACAGACTACTGGCACTCAAAATCCACTTACTTTTTTGTAACTGCCCAGAAAGACAATGATGACTCAGCATATATAGCATAGGGGTGGTTGTTTTAGTTCAAAATGTGTTTTTCATGACCTAAAAACTTTGTACATACAGACGATATTCTTGTCACCATTATGCGTCTGGTATGTCACCAGTAACAATGTCACTACTTTTTTTTTTTTAGACAAAGATGTGAGTATGATCCGTGTCTTAATCTATGGATGTTTTTTTTTTCTCTGTGAGTTGATCGGAAGTTATGGAAGTCACTCGTCATCTATAGACCACCAGTCACTCGTCGTCTATAGACCACCAGTCACTCGTCGTCTATAGACCACCAGAATGTGTCTCTGCCAAAAGGATTCTTTATTGCTACCAAAAAACAAGTGGATTGACTAGGTTGACTGCTGTGCAGTGAGATCAAAGCTCATTCAGAGGTTTTTATGTAAGAGCCCCCCCCCCCCCCAACAGCTCTCAGTCGGAAAACACAATACCACAGCAGTGTGTCTCTGTGACCGGCTTGGTCACAAGGCTTGGGGGATTCTCAAATGATGCCCAGGTTTACCGAATTCCACTCACGCACAGTCACAAAATTACCCACAGAAATACAGACACATAAATCCAGCTTCTCATGCATCTCATCCACATCATCATCACTGAAGGACTAGAGGACACATTTCTTCTCAGCTTTTGTTTGGTAATAACAAAACATAGGTGGCGCAGTGCAAACCAGTGAGTTAGGAATCTGTCCCCATTTCTGTACAGCCATGGCTTCAGACCCCCTGCACTATGGAGTAATCGCATGATCACTGGAGCCTTGAGCAGGAACCTTAACGCTGCTTAACGCTGCAGGGATGTCGCCTGACCTGCTTGCTTTCCTCACTTGTGTGTTGCTTTGGACAGAAGTGTCTGCTAAAATAAATAAAAGTAACAAAGTAGAACAGTAAAAGGAGATTTAATGACTTTCAATATTTTGGAGAAGAATAGTCTGTTGAAATTCTACCAATGGAAAGATTTCTCCCAGATTAGCGCTTACGGATACCCTGGGGTCAAACTAACCCCAAAGGCACATATCAGGTGACTATTCTCATAGTAACACAATTATTGTAGGAGCGTGTAAGAGTTAGGAAAATGGATTAGCGGGGAATGTGCAAATCAAAGAAAGCATTTGTACAGTCACATAAGGAATTTGCACTACAGTTTCACACAGAGATCCAAATATAAATCAGACGAGTATTATACTGGTCCATCAATCCCTGATATGGAACACAGAAGTTGAATAGTCTGTTATCTATGTCAGTCGTGCCACTTCCTGCCTGGCTTACAGGTGCTGGTGTTCATTTTGAATCTTAATAAGCCAACAAGGAGCCTCATCCACCCTACAGCCTGGCCTGATGTATATATTGATTGGAGCATCATGCGTACATGATCACATACAAGAAGCTCAGACTAAATGAAAAGATAACTAAACCAGAAGAAGTTTAGAGGATGGAAAACAATATCCTGAATGCGTGAAGATCCCTGAATTTAAAAATTGGAACATAAATCTTGAAATGAATCAAGGTTGTAGATTTGGTTTCAACATTGTTAGTCACCAAATCAACCCCCCCGCCCCCCGACCCCCCAAACACACACGGTTCTCCCACGCCCTTGAAATCAATTTAATTAGGCGCGGTGTCAATTTCACTGATTCCAATGATACAATATAAAGTGTAAGCATTTGCAAAAGTGCCTGTCAGTGTTTTTTCTATATTACTTGTGTTGTTCACATGTCTGTTGAAAAATTAACTCCTTTATTTATTTACAGGTTTTAGATGATTTAATTTTTAGCTGTCTTTGTGTTCCCTGTTTGACGGTACCTCCGATGCGCTCTGTCAATGATAACTTTGCT
>JAABNX020000106.1:27811946-27824847 GCA_015163995.2 Mormyrus lacerda | reverse complement strand
TCAGCTGGTTGGTAGAAACAAAACCTTGGTCTGGATTTGTAGCTAATGGACCTGAAATGCCCAACACTGCCTATATGCATATTCAGATTACTGTAATGTAAGATTGCAATTAAGTGTAATAAAAGCATTACCCAACATAAGGCAACATGGTGTAAAACTGGCAGGGGTTTCTCATTAGTTAAGGAGCAATTTAAGGATTCTAATAATTAGATAGCAAAGTAAAGGAAGGTAAAGAAACACTAGAAGTGTTAATTTATCAGCTAGAGCTGCGATCGGGTGTTCCTCCTGTATCGCCACTAATCACTGAAATGTGTCTTGTTGAGTAGATGTTACTCTAGGATTTTTACAGTTATGGCTGGAAACCTGAAAATGAAATAATGCTAAACACTGTTAATGTGAACAATTTCCGTATGATACAGGCTCAGAATCAGGGGTACACATCATGGCAAATTCTGGGGGGACGTTCTGGCCACAAGGTGTTTAGAAATGTTGCCTACATAATTTTTTTTCCGTCAATCAAAGCATTTCGTCGCAGGCACACATGAGTCTCGCCACAGACGTATTTGTCTGTGTATGGGCGCGCTGACCATCAGCGCTCGGAATGATTTCATTTATTGACATTATTCAGGAGATCAGTGATCTATCTAAATATTTATGAGCTAATTCCTATTGAAAATTAAACGTTTTCAATGTATCGTTTCATTTCCCCTATAAATGAAAAAAAAGACAGAAAATAGAAAATCATTAACTGGGTGCACATTTCCAGCAAGTTACAGAGTAAACCTGCGAGCATGCAGATATTTACCTGCAACATATGTGTACATATCTATACTTCCTGACTTTGGTATTGCCACACTCTTCCCTGATACCATACCTCCTTATCTAATACCAATACCAATATGGCTTCAGCCCACAAGTGTTCATGGTTGCTAGTGGAAAGGTTTGAGATAAAGATCGTGGAAGTCTTTGAAGATAACTGAAATACTTTGCAGTATTTTTGTTGATGAGTACTCCTCCTTTACAGTATTATTCCAAATCATTTTATTACATGATTGAATATTGCAGAAGCTTGGCCTTGTTAGGTTCTTCTAATGAAAAATCCTTTAATACGTGTTTTATTATCTATAAGCAGTGTAGGGACCATTTGAAACCTTTTATTTGGGACTTCTTGTGTGTACAAGTGATTTACCTGCCTATTCTCTGGCCACTCCTCTGAGTCCTAGTGCATGCAAAGCAAGCCCTGTGAGTATAATAGTTTCTCATCTACTGCATGGACTGTTTGCTTTGCGCCATATGGTCCCTATTGAATTCAAATGAAAAATTAATCAGCGCTACCCAAGGAAACACACCCAGCCAGTTTTCGCAAACACAGCCCATGCTGTTCAGTAATAACTCAGGTGGTGTCTTATTGAATTTCGTTGTTTCACAGTTGCAACCAATGAATGACATGTACTTTTACCATTTATTTGGTAATGAAGTGCTAAAGTAATGAGCATTTTCTGATATTTTATCCTGAGTTCTTATTTGGATCATATTTAGATGTTGGAGCATATAGCTGAATATTTTACCCTGTAATCACAAGAAACTCCTTTTTATCTAGTGCAGGAAAGAGCCCTTCAAAACCCCACACTGGCTATGGCAGACCCTTCAGCTGGCTGGTGGAAGTTGACCTTCCTTCGCAAGAAAAAGGCTGAATCTAAAGTTCTGTATGAAATTCCTGCTGAATTTGGCAACAACACGGGTAACAAAGACTCTGGGGTGCCCCCTGGTGGTGATCCTGAAGAAAGTCAGTTCAATGCCCGGCTGGAAAAGATAGTGGACAAGACAGCCACTAAGGGGCGCCATGTCAAGGTCTCGCACTCCGGCCGTTTCAAGGAAAAGAAGAAGATCCGTGCCACGCTGGCTGAGAACCCCAACCTGTTTCCCGAGAAGGCTGCAGCTGATGAGAATCACAGGGCTGAAAAATAGCACCGGTATGAACGTATGAATCAATCATCTTTTAATTCACGCAAACACATTCAAAAACATGTAAATATACGTGTACACACACGGACATCTATAACTATTTAGCACAAATTTGCTTATTAAAACAAGGTTACATACATTACGTAAAAATGATGGACTTAAACACATACCTAAACTCAACGCACAGAATACGTTCTTTTCGCATGGATGGAAAACCTCTCTCACTACATACGACATATGCATCCAAAAGCAAGCTGTGTGGTTATATCTTGGCTGCTTTATCAATGAAAGCTCACAAGCCTAAATATTTATAGCAATTTTATTTAAAATGTTATATACTATTTATACAAAAAGAGAGAATCCCGTTTTTTTTCCAACAAATTGCTTGTTTTCTTCTTTCTTTCACTGAAGTGACGAACTAATTATTAATTAATTAAATAATTATGAAAGGTAGAATGTGCAAATTGTTAAGTTTAAATATTAAAAAGGTGTCACTGTTCTATTTTTTGCAGAATCAGTTCTGCTGTTCTTTTTCACCTGATGCGTGTGGAGCGTGAAGTTATACTTACAGCAGGTGTTAAGTTGACTGGAGCAGCATCATCCAATGATTATGGGAGCAGCATAGAATTATGCTTCAGTCAGCGTCCAAACTGTAACTTTAAACCTACCATTTTCACTCATCTTGCATTAAGCTGTTCTCAGCTTTAAAGTGCTTTGAATTCCAGCCAAAATGCTGCTGTAAACCCGCTTTATCACTTACATGTTTGCTCTGGGTTACTACATTGCCCATAGGTGTGCCTGTGTGAGTGCATGGTGTGTAAGTGTGCCCTGCGATGGGCTGGCCCCCCATCCTGGGTTGTTCCCCGCCTCATGCCCGTAGCTTCCGGGATAGGCTCCGGACCCCCCGCGACCCAGAAGGATAAGTGGTTTGGAAAATGGATGGATGGATGGATGGATGTTTGCTTTGGCAACTCTCCTTTGAATCAGTGAAGCTATTGAGTGGTTGTCCAGAACATCTGAAATGTGAATTTGATGTTCATTGTATGTACACGTCCATCTGTATGCACTAATTTATGCTTGCATAAATTTTCCTGGGAACCTATATACATGATCACAGACACTCGTACTTGTGTACTTCTATAAAATGACGGACCGTAAATACGTGGTCCCCAGTTTTGTTTTTGTTTGTGATTTTATTGTTTTATGTTTGTGATTTTTTTGTGAATAAATTTGTATATATGTGAGATGGAGATTATAGCAATACTTATCAAATCATTAAAATGACTGTTCGTGACATCCTAGAATATATGCAAGTTGCATTATAAATAAACTGGCATCTCTTTTGATTGAGGAATTTGAGAATGAAGACCTTGAAACTTGGGCACGGCAGCTGGTCATGGGATACAGACACACATTCATTCGATAAATGTGAGCCAAACTAAGCGGGTTAAGGTTACCTGTAGTTTGTTTGAGGATCCAGGGCAACTGAGAATAGCATTTTTATAACTTTGTATGTAACATATGGATTTTGGAAACTATTCTGAATGCACACTGGATTATTGTGGCTTGTGATTCTTGTGATTTTGAGCAATGAGTTTGAGCATTCCATCAGTTGACCCTGCTCTCTTCTAAGCAAACCTAGTTTTTTTATGCGTCACATTTGATCACATGTAGTCATTCCCACGTTAGTGATAGAAAGACTGCAAAACGAAGCATTTTTATATATACGTATAAAAAAAACTGCACATTATTGTTTTATATGCAAAAAAAACTTGTTTTGCATGTTTTATAAATAAATGGGCTTTGATTGCAATGGTGTTGCTTGCCAGTCTTTCTTTGTGACACTCACTCAAGGTTAAATTTCATCCACATAATGGATAATGTATCCAGGGGCAAATGTGATGTAAATTCGAAAGCATATAACTAGGGCTGCATGCCAATCTCAAGCACTCCATCTATCTGAACCTTAGATCGAGAAAATGGTGTAGAGGGCAGCAAATACAAAGGAGAAAGGGGTTTTTGGTGTTTACGAGATCATTCCAAGTATGGAGAATGTTCAGCAACACTGCACTCACACTGATTTAATTGTATGACTGCCTTGACATTCACTCACTGAGCACCTCATTTGGAATATCTGTACACCTGCTTATTTATGCAAATATCTAATCAGCCAGTCATGTGGAAGGAGCACAATGCAGAAATCATGTACTGTAGATACAGGTTAGGAGCTTCATTTAATGTTCACATCAAAGTTCTGAGGAGAACAGCCAGACTGGTGCAAGCTGACAGGAAGACTGTGGTAACTCAGAAAAGCACTCTGTACAACTGGTGAGCAGAAAAGCATCTCAGAATGTACCAGGCACCAATGGATCACAGCATGGCTGTGCAGCTGGCAAATCTCCAGAGTTTGTGTGGTGTGATGGAGTCCCGTCAGCAAGGAGCAGAATCTCAATGGAATGATTCCTTCATCTTGTGGAATGCAGGCCACAAAGTATAGAGCTTTGTTTTGAGAGCAAAACAAGTCCCCACTCAGTGTCAGTAGGGTGTGGTATAAGTATAATATAGCATAAAAGGTGTGGCATTCATTAAATGCATCCAACATAATTTTCTCGATGTTTGAAATTCTGCTTAGTGGACACTTATTTTGTAGTAGATACAGATGCTGCCCATTCATCCGTTTTGCGGACCTGCTTGTCATGAATAAAAATTCAAGTGATGTAAAATATAAACAAATATTCTAACTTTTACTCGGATCACTATGGAATGACAAATAAATAAACAAACAAATAAATAAACAGATAAACAAATAAATAAATGTAAAAATTAATCATGAACTGAATGAATAAATACATGCACACATATTTTGGTCATAAAAATGGCACAAATAGCTCTACATTTATGTATTTATATAGCATGACACACAGCGTTGTCCACAATCATTGGTGCCCCTTGTAAAGATTTGTAAAAATGGTTTATAAAAATTCACCTTTTGTTGAAAAAATGAGAAAAATCCAACCTTTCTTTAAAATAAATTTATAGAAAGAAAAACAAACCCTTCATCAAGAAATAATTTTCTCAACAAAAACACATGTGCCACTATTACTGTATTATGACAGGGAGGGTCCCGCATGGAATGTTGTCTAATTTTGAAGCCATATGCCTCCTTTATTTCCTCAGATTGAAAGTGGAAAACTCTAATATGGATTGGCAGCTTGATTAACAAAGACATGCATCTCCAGTTAGCCAATCACAATGATACCTTGCAGAATAATCACGAGATTCTTAAAAGATGCAATTTCATCTAGTCAGGAGCTGCTGTTTAGGGGACAAGATGAGAGTGAAAATCCGGACAACAAAAGAAAATTTTGGAAAGATAGTATCCTATGATGGTGCTAAGTGCTTCTGTACAACCACCCATTCTGCTAATGTGCGTTATGTGCTTTGGCTTAATTAGGCAATTCCTCTAACTAATGGTGTCCGCATCCTTTACAGCATATAACATATACTGACAGATATTACATTTGGTAACACGTAAGGGTCTGAGGTAAGACCAGAAGTTGCAAGAACTAATTCTCAAGGACCATGAAAATTAAGGCTTTCATGAGGCTGCTGTAAACAGCAAAAGTATGTAATGTGATTTTACCAATAGCAACCAATAATGATTATACACTATTTGAGAGTACATTATTGGCCACTAACCTGGTCATTTGTAGCTGTTATCACAGTGAGTAAATACTGCATCCACAATCCATTTATATACTGACTCATGTAATGAAATGTCATGGGTTCGAGTCCCATTTCTGGCACCACCATCATTGGGTCCCTGAGCAAGACCGTTAACACCAACTTACTCCAGGGGGACCGTCCCTGAATATAGAAAGAAAAAAAAAATCTATACCGCTTATCCATTTCGGGTCACGGGGAAGCTGGAGCAAATTCAAGCTAATCCCTATACCTTTATTTCTATCGATCTAATCTCTATGCCTATATTTCTACATTATTAGCATGCACCTGCACTGCTGAGAGGAGACACAGTTGGAGAAGGTCAAGTGAGTGAGAGGGAAAGCGAGAGTGACATGAGTGTGTTACTAAGGCTTAGTAAGAGAAAAGAGTAAGAGACTGGAGATACACAGAGTGGTGGAGCAACCTTAGAGGTAGATAAAGTTCAGTGTGAGTTTCCCCTTCAGGGAGAGATGGTGGTTTCTGAGACGCTGAAAGCTCAGCCAACCGGACACCGATATCAGCTCACTGGTGTTCAGGTAGGATACATATATGCGCACACAGGGACCTCAGACAGGTTCTGTCCCAAAGCGAGACGTCACTCGCGAGTACTATAGCATACTTACTTATGTTATACTCAGGCAGGGTGAATTGTCATGCTTGAGAGCTGCTCATATGTGATTTTAGCCAAGATGCTAAATAGTCATGCGACCTAGAAGACATTGTTTTAGCGTGTATATTCAGAGGATGTCCTTCCTGCGTCCCTTTTAGGTCACTATATCAGCGATAACTTCAGGCATGCAGAGAAGGGCTGGCTGTCCTTCAGTGACCTGATAGTAAAAAGGTTGGATGAGGAACAGGTGCTGAGAAAGAGGGAAAGCACCGCGTACATGCTGTTTTACACCCAGCAGGTAAATATAGAAACACTTAATACTCTGCTATAATACATTCAGCAGCTAAATACAGACAGTGGATACACCCCCCCAAAAAAAAAAAAACACAGCTACCCACCTCATTGTAACATGTCAGACCACCAGAAGTGTAAAACTAATAAAAGGGTATCAATTATACTACGTGATGCACATGTAATGTCAAAAGTGTGATATTTTATAAGAATCTGCATACTGAAGTCCACTGATGACTCCATATTGGGAACTAATGCTTAAAAAGCAGGTAAACTAAACTGTGTCTTCTGGTGTTGTCGAGTGAAAATAGAAACCAATGAGTGTCAAATTACAGGTGCAGGAGGACACGGAGGAGGCTCCGAGACACACGTGTGCTGTGGATGCAGCTGAACCTGATGTCACCATCGACTGGGCAGACTGGATGCCAACAAAGGAAACAAATAAAGGAATAGAGTTTAGATACATAGATCCATAGATTGATAGATACATTAATAGGTAGAAATAAAGAACAGTTATTCGGTAGAAATTAAGACAGAGATTACATAAAAAAAAAGGGATAGTGATTAGTAGAAATGGCACAGAGAGTAGATACATAGATAGACTGATATAAATACAGGCATAGAGATAAGATTGTCACAGTGCGAGCAGGCAAGGGAGGCGAGAGCAGCTGGATTGACGGGTGAACGGGGTTTATTGGGTCAAACAGACAGGACGGGTACTCACACCACTCATTGACGATGACAAATCTGGGGGAAACTAACCGAGACGCGGACTAAATACACAAGACAAGATGAGTTTAACGAGCAACAGGTAAGAACAATCAAGCATAAACACGAGGTAACGAGGTGGGCGTGGCACACAGGAGGATCGGACGGAGCTGGGCGTGACACAGATAGGTTGATGCCTGTATAAATTGACAGAAATAAAGGGATAGTGATTATGTAGAAAAATAGGCATAGAGATTAGATTGGTAGGAATAAAGAGATATGGATTAGGTAGAAATGAAAACAGAGATGAAGTAGATAAACGATAGACTGACAGAAATAAATGGATAGTAGGTAGAAATTAAGGCATAGAGATTAGATACAAATAATGGGATATTGATTAAATTGAAAAGGCACAGAGATTAGATCGATCGATAGATATAGACTGATAGAAATTAAAGGGTAGTGATTAGATGGAAAAAAGGCATAGATATTAGATACATAGATGGATAGATAGAGACACAGATAACTACATTGATTCCTGGATAGAAATAAAATGATAGTGACTATGTAGATATGAAGGCATAAAGATTAGGTAGATATCAAAATACCATAGAGATTAGGTGGATACCAAGAGATACATATCTTAATTGACATAAAGGGATAGATACATAGATTGAAATAAAGGACATCGATTAGGTAGAAATAAAGGCAAAGAGGATAGATTGAAATAAAGGAATTGTGATTAGATAAAAATAAAAGCATAGCAATTAGGTAGATACATAGATTGATAAATAGAAATAAAGGCATTGAGATTAAATAGATTGATTGGTCTAAAGGGATAGAAATTGCATGACACAGGCATGTCAACATGGACCAAAAGTTCCCAAGAATGAATCCATACCATGGAGTATTGAGAGTATTATTTTTAGAGCAAAGGCTGTACTCGGTGTTTGAATACTCCCTAATGAAGTGTGTAGTTCTGAGTATGCATACCTTTCCCCCCCGGTCCCCCTATTCAATTGTTTTTTGTCTTAAAAGATATCACAGAATTTTGGTCCACCAAGGCACATGAAGCATGATGCAAGTCTTTGTCATTTCCCTCCTCCCAATGAGTGCAACACTGTTTTTCAAATGACTTTATTTAATTTCTCACAACTAAAGGAACAAACTCCACACAAATCACAAAAATATGAAAGCTTCTGTTAATGTAATAGCCTATTTTGAAGGTAAGGGATGACAAGTCTCGTTGAGCAGGAGAAGTGGTTAAATGAATGTATGGATAATTCTCCAGTCGAATTTATAGGTAAGCCTGAAATACTGGGCTTAGCCTGTGTGCCATAATCACAAGGTCGCAGGTTCAAACCCAGCCTCAGCATGACTGCAGGTCCTTGAGCAAGGCCCTTAACCCCCAGCTCCCTGGGTGCCCCAACAGGTGGCTGCCCTTCGCGGACAGCTTGCTCTACAAAAAGAGCAAGTTGAGGGAGGTGTAAAAATAATTTCCCCACGGGGATCAATAAAGTTCCATTATTATTATAAGATAGTAATATAAGTAACCACACTATACCATGAACTGCTGAAGGTGTACAGTGTTTTCACATGCACCACAAAGTTGTGCGCTCAAACGTAATCTGTTTGTTATCACGAGCCATTAGATTAATCTTAAATTTTTAATGTGATTGGTAAGTACGAGTTGCCCGTAAGTCAGACGTTCTGGGGACTGCCTGTAAATACTGAAGCATAAAAGTGAGCAAGTGAAATGAAAGACAGCAAAATGCATACATTTTCTTAAACATGAGAAATGAACCAACAAACAAAATATGTGTAAAAATGCTAGTTTCAAAAATGTATTATGTGTTGGGCCTGGTTCCATTTTACAAAAACATAACATGTCTGTCTTTCTTTCAGGCAAATTTTGTGTGATGCTACCACACATTGGTGCACAAAGATAATATTACCAGCTAAACATTTAATAGCTTTTCTTACGATATTCTAACCTACACATTGAAATGGATATTACAAATGTTCACTTAACGTTATTACAAAGGCAATCCATTTTCACATAACATGGATAAATTACTTACTTGTAGAGATTTACAGTCTCCAAAAATTACAGCAACTAACCTACAGAAATTGATGAAAGATTAACAAACACTGCAGTGGTCACTGAATAATACAGCACTCTTAATAAAGGACAAAGTCCAAATAGCTAGACAGAAACATGGTGTGACACTGCTAAGATCTATGTGTAATTAACCTAAACATTGCAGACATTGCAGAGAAAAACAAACTCATTCCTGCTTTAATACACAATACAAATGGAGTAAAATATGGCTCCTTCTGTGTCTTATAATTGAATAATTGAAAAACAATTTACATCATCATCGGTGGAACATAAAAAAATACCTCTGAACCTTATAGTGCTATCTCTACAACAAGCTGCCACGCACAGCAGATGATTCCATACTAATTATTCCGCACTTTGATGTGACAGAAATATGAAATGACATTATAACATATTACAACATACCACAGAGACAATTCTGAAAAAAATTCAGGGTATGTAATATGTGTAAAATATAACTCTATAGCATAGCTACAAATATATATATATATATATATACAGGGTCTGTTGTCGACAGGACATAGACCATATAAAAATGTAATCTTGAATCAAGCATACTAATTTATGTTAACCTTGTAAATGTAATATGGAATTGAACACACAATGTTAACATTGTTGGAATGCTATTCAGTCACAAGTAAATCACATGAGTGTCAAACCCCGGAGGCAACACGTTCATGATTCGATAAAGAAATTTCAAGCATCGTGTGATTCCAGAAACCTTGTAGTAGATAATAATCATAAAACAAAATTTTTTGGCCAGTAAAATTCTGACTGAGGATGTTTAAATCATCTTTTCCTGGGTTTGAGGTTTTTCGCAGTTTAATGCTGTGAGTATTGTCATACAGCGTATTTCTATTTTGTATACATGAAGAATGTAACACTTCAATGCTGATTTGACTACATGCAAAGTGTGTATCCTCCCTATTCAGCTGGATGTCCCAACCTCAGGGCGACATGCGCTGGTACACCCAGCCACCCTCTGCGTGGTGCTGCATCTCCCCAAGGACTACTCCGTCTTTTGGCCGCAGGAAGACGATGCGGTCGTGCAGTCGGTTGGTCTGGCCCTGCCAGAACTCGATCATGTGGGGCTTGACAATGTAGCCGCCCCTGAAGGGGGAAAGATTTTTTGGAAGGGGGGAAAAATGCAAGCATGACTCTTCACATCTGGATAGGATTTCATTCCACATATGTACGACACGCAATATACATGCTAACTACAGTATATCAAGCTGGAGAATCTTCAGGACGGAATGGAGTGAGTGTGTTGTAAATGCCAATAACTACCACTGATAAGGCATTTCTGCCAGGTCATGCAGCATGGATGGACTCACCAGTAGTCTGGCATGGGGACCTGTGTGTCTTTGTACTTCTCCTCCAGCTCTGTGTTCTTCTGTCTCAGGTACTGTGGAGATAAGGCACGGGTCAGTCCTGCAATTCTGACAATGCAGAGCAGTGGCTTGTGGTCAGGGAACTGACGGAGCAAAGCGTCCTGCGCTGATTTAATGCTGTGCCAGGGCAAGCCATTTGGGAGCAAAGGGATAAGAGCTAGTGGTGCGCGATGTGACGGTTAACGTATCAGCCAGAGATGCACGATGTAACAGTTAATGTATCTGCCAGAGGTGCGCGATGTATCGGTTAACGCATGAGCCAGAGATGCGAGATGTACTGTAACGGTTAACTCATCAGCCAGATCTGCGCGATGCATCTAGACATTTCAACCTGGTATGTGGTATATCACAGTATTAAAAAAAACCTGTACACCCTGTAGGCTACTGTAAACTCTGGAATCAGAGAGAGCCTAAACGGACTCATCACTGTGGCAGTAGAGCACTAGTGAAACTAGGAGACAACTCCTTGTTAAAAAGATAAAACGATCAGCCTTCATTTACCGGCCCCACTGTCACTGCCTCATCTGCGGTCACATGTGCACTAGGTTTCACATATGCCACGCAGGCTCCAACAATGTACAGCGCATTCACAGCGCATTTTGTTTTCGTGCCATTAACCACATTAACCTGTGATATTCTTTGACTTGGTTTTGTTTTTTTGAGGCTCCAATCACTGCTAATGCTGTGCACTACAATACATCACCTCAATACAGCATCTCTGTATCAGTTTAACAGAATGGACTGTCTGAATTTTTGATGGCATTAAAATTAATACCTTTGGGATTACTAAATAATGGGGTATACCATAATACTGTCATACTGCCCAAGCCTAATTGGTATTGGCTCAACAGTTCAACATTGGTACACCACTAGCCAGAGCCAAAATGCCATTTACATGATATAATAAGCATAAATGTTGTATTAATTTGGAACATCCTACAATACAAATTCACTTCATGTGTAATTTGATATATTGTCTTAGTGGGAGCATGTAAAAAGAAGACAATCAGTCAGGAGGCCATTTTGCACATTCTGCAAAACACCGCCTGGGATCTGGTAATACAGCTGCGTGCCCTCACCACGAAAAGTGGATTATTACAGAGCTGACAAGTATTTTTAAATGGAGACTGATTTCATAAGGCAGGGGTTTCATATTTCACCATTAAGATCAGTTAAGCCCCCCCTAAGGCCTGAGTGAAAATGAATGCAGTCACCCCCCTCCAGGGCTCAGGTGGTCTAAGAACAGATTAATATGGGGAATGCTCCCCCCCCTCCCCACACCACCTTTTTGTCTTTTTATTGCATATCCGTCTGACCCCATCAGACACCCAGACAAGCGTAGAGCTAGCAGATTTTGGTTACAGATCAAAACTGTCTTGCTGTGTATTTTAATTCTCAAATTAGTCTATTATCTCCATTAAATTTAGGTGTGTCTCAGTGAATAACAGGGGACAAAGAGGACGCCAGTCTGTTGAGGTCAGGGTTAGATTTCCAGCAAAGCAGATCTATAGCAGAAGAGATCACTGTGTGTGTGTGTCACATGCATGAGATACAGGCAAAACAAATGCATGCAGACAACGTATCTGATGTCAATGTATCTGATGTCAATGTATCTGATTCCACAACCATCAACCAATTCAACTTCTAATTAAGAAGTAATCTTACATTATAGGTAACCAATACTACAAAATAAACCATGCAAAATTATGCTAAGGTTCTTATTATTTCACACATGTACAAATAATTCAACAGGTTTGGACTTCAGTACTGAAATCTGTATAAAAGTAGATACACACGTCAGGAAACTTAACTGATAAGTTTATAGAGCTGACCTGTCCACCCCTGGTGAGCAAAGTAAGCACGGCAGCAGAGTGAGGGAAAGGAAATGAGGAATGCCAGATGCAAAGATCACTGCACGATATCAGGTAAGAGGCTGCCGTAAACACCCTCGTGCAAAGATCACTGCACGATATCAGGTAAGAGGTTGCCGTAAACTTCCTCGTGCAATGATCACTGCACGATATCAGGTAAGAGGCTGCCGTAAACACCCTCGTGCAAAGATCACTGCACGATATCAGGTAAGAGGCTGCC
>JAABNX020000106.1:27778460-27788899 GCA_015163995.2 Mormyrus lacerda | reverse complement strand
GGGAGGGAGCAGAAATGTGTACTGTCTGGTAGGGAGCTGGAAGGGAGCAGAAATGTGTACTGTCTGGTAGGGAGCTGGAAGGGAGCAGAAATGTGTACTGGCTGGAAGGGAGCTGGGAGGGAGCAGAAATGTGTACTGTCTGGTAGGGAGCTGGAAGGGAGCAGAAATGTGTACTGTCTGGTAGGGAGCTGAGAGGGAGCAAAAACCTGGAGCGTCTGGGGGATCCCTAACAGCCTCTTTCCTTTGTCTCACACTGGGTTACAGGCTTCCTACTCACCCTACTATGGTAACACAGCACATCATCAGAATGAAATGCCCCCCAGGGTGAAGGAACCGCCCACCCTACCCCCAGAGGTGAACGGCAAGGTCTCTACCTGGCTGCACCAGAGCCAGCAAGCCAACAGCTGCTACCAAGGTACATGGGTAATGGGTCACTCATTTGAACAGATGGATAGTGATGGTCAAGATACCTTTTGAAAGTCTGTTATTCTCAGTGGTGGACTACTAAGCCAGATGGATTTTGCATCTCCTGAATGTCAAGGCAGTGCTTTGTGTATTGCATTGCTGCCTGTGGCATGTGGGTGGTTGCAGCACTACGTCCTGTGGCAGCCGGTGTGGTGGAAGTGACAAGCCCACTCATAACCTCTGTGCCGGTCTGCAGAACTGACCCGCTGCCAGGCGGACCTGAATGAACTGGGCCAGCTGGTGCAGAAGCTGTTGTTGATTGAAGGAAGCAAGCCGGTTTCCAATGCAGACCTACAGCGATTTATAAGCATTCAGGTGCGACACCCTTTTGAGGCTCATTCTGAGTAACCCAGAGTACGAGCAGCAAAGGCTTATGGGTCTTTGAATAAATAAGACAGACGTGCACAAGTGAAGTTGCCTTTCCTTGGAGAATCTCTGCATCCTGTCGAACAGGGCGGCCTTGTACTTGTAAGGAGGTTTTGATGTTTCTGATAGCTTTGTCTTTGTCTTCCTAGAATCTGTCTCTAGAGAAGCCCAAGAAGAAACCTGGGAGGATATGGGACCATTCTCGCACCCTGTCCCAGGTAATGATCCTCAAAACAGGGGTGGGAAGGGGTGTTAGGTTATTGTGCTGTGCAGTAACCTCACAGTGATTAGCCTGCAGTCAGTGTGCACAGTCTTTCACATTCACTTGGAAGCAAAGTCTTTATAGCATATATGTCTGTTTGAGCATCACCTTGAAATGGTGAGTTTCTAACTGTGATGTAGCATTCAGTATTTATTATTATTTTTTTTAACTGGCAGCCTTTTCGTGTGATCAACAAGTCGGTAAGTAAACCCAAATTTGTTTAGCTGAATCATGCCATACAGTATACAGTGAATTTCTTCTTTGTCGTGGTCCTAAAACGATCGCACGTCAATGTTCTACCCCATGTCAGCTGTCCTCCAGCCACTCCGCCAGCCATCTGGGAGCCTCGGCCCCATCCATCCCAGAGTATGTGGGTTCCCAGGCGACCCCATTAAGCAGCACTTCCCCTGAAGCCAAGAAGATCCAGCAGGATATCTGCCACGTGTCCCAGAGGGGTGAGCCTTGTCAAGTAGTTCACGTGTGCAGTAGGAGCTGTGGTCCTAGAAGGACTACTTTGTGTACGTGTCCCATTGTGTAGTTAACAGGAGGATATATAGTGGATACACAGGGGATATGCAGCCCATCCCTCTTCCATTTTTAATGACCCCTTAACTTCAATGTGCAGCCTGGGTCTGTAAGTCAATGATCCTTGTTAAGACCCAAAACATGAAACATCCCTTAGACCCAGGGTCTCCAAATCCGGTCCTCGAGAGCTACTTTCCAGTAGATTTTCTATCCTACCTTGCTCTTGATGAGCGATACCTGTTCTCAGGTTAAATACCAAGAACAGGTGTGGCTCATCAGATGCCAGGTAGGATAGAAAACCTGCTGGATAGAAGCTCTCCAGGACCGGAGTTGGAGACCTCTGTTTTAGACAAATCTGCTCTTTAGATTGTTTCACTGGCTGTCAGTGGAAGACAGAGCATAATCTTTGCTGGTGTTGATATTTCTGTGATCGATGCCAGTTTTGGGCCTCCACGTATCTGACCTTCCTTTTGCTTTGATCTCCTGAAGTCCACGTGTCCCTGAAGGCCGTGCATGAAGCTCTGGCTCAGGACTGGCAGAGGCTGCAAGAGGCCTGGGCTGCTCCTGACCTCCACCAGTCCACCACCCAACAGCTGGCGACCCTGTGCACCACCCTATCGGAGGTAAGCTTGGGAAGCGCCGGTCCCTCGGCCGTCTGCGTTAACATCATACACATCTGTCACGAGTCACAAAGTCTTCCGGTGCAGCGACTGTGTCTGTTCCTACTGACCGGACAGGTCGGGCACCTGTCAGCTGACCCCCGCTAACAGAGATGGGGGTGGGAAAGAGTCACATGATGCATGCTGTGTAGAGGTGTGGCGACGCAGCTGCTTTAGAAGTGTGTAGGTTAGAGAATCTGACTTGCTATGATCCGTAACTTTTCTATATTCTGAATATTCATGGAAATCTGCCACTCGCTATCCCCATCTCCAGTAGTTCTTCCCTGTCCTTTTTTCTTTACAGGTTTTCCTATCAGTTATTGGAATTATTGCCCTAATTACTATCCGTTAACTTGTGTTTGTGTATGTAGCTGGAGATGCAGTCCCGTCTGACAAAAGTCCACTCCCTGTCCGTGTCTTCGGACTCAACGGAGGACTCCTTCTGCACTGTCCGGCCAGATAAGGTGCCTTCCTCCTCCTTGTACTCCTCTGTCTTGCTTTTATGGGTACCGCTTAAGTCCAGATTTATGAAAAGCTTCTTTAGCTTGCCCACCCCCCTGACCTTATCATTGCCTTTCTCATCACCTCTCTCCACTTGCCTTCTGCAGCCTGTGTCATCAGCATCTAGTCAGGTGGGCGTTCAGCGTACTCCCTCATTGGCATCCACTTACTATGATGCCAGTGACGTTATGGAGGACAGGCCGTGCCCTGAGGACGAGGCATCTGACGAGTCTGGTCTGAGTGATGGTGCCTCCACCAACTCTGACCTGGACGACGACTGCGGTGAGGCCTCGCCTATCTCCATCCTTTGGCCGGAGTCACGCTAATTTCAAGATGTTTAGAAATGAATGTGTAACCGTTCCAGCAAAATTAGCTGCAACTGACACATATTGACACACATCTTCCACTTCGGCTTTGTACTGCAGTGTTACAAGGAATTTGCTTTTGTTGGCCTTCTAAAAATGTTTAATTTTGAAAAGGCATCTTTCGGAAGTTGCCATGCCTATAAAGGGATCTGGTCACACACAAACTGAAATATTCATTTACAATCTATACATGCTTGCTGGGATTTGGACTCATGACCTTCTTTATGTATATATGTAGCATCATGTAACAAATGTGTATAAACTACCTGAACCCACCCTGCTCTAAATCCTTCTTTGATGTGCTTTTGGTTTTTGAGAGCATCCATGACATGCCATTCATTTGCATCTCATTCTAGCTCATTTCACCCCGGTGGTTGGCACACTGGAGTACCGTGCCAGCGTGGTCCACGCCCCGGATCTGCCCCTGCCTGCCACCAAAGACGCAGGCCGCCGCACCGCCCTGCCGGCCCCCTGCCCTGACAACAGTCACATCGGCCTGATCACCATCCTCTACAACAACATTGGGAAGGACCTTTCCCGTGTGTCCATGCCCGCGGCCCTCAACGAGCCCCTGTGTCTGCTGCAGAGGCTGTGTGAGGAACTGGAGTACTCTGAGCTTCTAGACATCGCCAACAACACCCAGGACCCCTATCAGAGGATGGTAACTCCCCTGAGCGTCCTCCTCCCTCTCTGCTTTGTGGCTCCTCTGCTTACTCCAGCTACAGAAATGTCTAGAACTGCATTCTTTTATTACTTTTAGTGATGTTCTACTGATCACCTTCATGGGTTTTTGGATCTAATTTCTTGATCTTTTTTATCCCAATTTTTAAGCCCCAAGCTGTAAAAATATTTGCTTTGGCAATATTCGAAAAGTGTTTCGCAAATAGATATATAGAGATTTTTCCATGTAGGTTTATATTATATCCATCCATCCATCCACCGATTTTTTATAGATATAGTTTCAACTGAAATATCGTAATTATTTTCCCTCACAGGTATATATTGCAGCTTTTGCCATTTCTGGCTATGCCACTGCTCGCTATCGCAACAGGTATAAACCATTCAACCCCGTCCTCGGAGAGACCTTTGAATGCGAACGGGAGGACAAGGGCTTCCGATATGTCAGCGAACAGGTTAGGACCGAGTGAGAAGAATCGCTCATCTGAGCAGACGCATGGCATCCAGAGGCTGGATGATGGAAAGGGCCTATTTCATTGGCACCCTTGGGATGTGTTGGACAGTCAAACCGGGCTACATGCAAGCAGCCAATTAGCTCTTAGCTTAAAAGGGTAAAATCCTCAACCCAAGAGAGCTACCGGTCTGTCTCCTTAATGCACAGTGAACTTCCTTTATGCACTTAAATAATTAGCTTCCATTGGGTAGAGGGGTTTGACCCTCCCCTAAAACGTACATGTCCCCCTGTCCCCCTGTGTCAGACATTATCACTGTCATGTCAGTAGGATGCTCAACGCAGAACTTCATTACAGGAGACAGTGGCTCAGGAACCAGGTGCTGGTGCTTTAGAACTGACGCAGAAATTGTAGCTTTGGAAAATGTACTTTGGAAATGTACTTAGAAATTATATGAATTTCTGTCAATTGTGAGATATGCAAAGATAACAATGGCACCTGCTACAATCTGGTGACATTTTTATTGATGTTAAGTGTTAGGCCCACACGTTAATGTGTAATGCTGCTGTAGTGCTGCTATAAGCCATGGCTTTTGGTCAATGGAGGCTAATCAATTATTAGCACTTAGTATAGTTCGGTGTTTCCTAATCCAGTCCTCAGGGCCCATAGACAGTCCATGTTTTTGCTTCCTCCCAGCTGATAGATAGCTGTGGACTATCTGGCAAGCAGCTCAGAGTGAGTAAATAGATGGACTGTCAGGGGGTCCCTAAGGATCGGATTGGGGAACTCTGATTTAGTTGGTAGAAACAGCTGAACAGCCCCCAGTCATGGTTATTCTGGTAATTTAGAGGTGGTGAAATCAGTTTCTGTTTTCTGTAACATTTCTCTCGCCTGCAGGTCTCCCACCACCCACCTGTCTCTGCCTGCTATGCTGAATCCAAAAACTTCTCCTTCTGGCAAGGTAAACCTGAAGTATACTGTCACCATTGTGCGTGTACATCTACATATGTGGTTACATTTACATTTGCAGAATTCTTAAATTATGTTAAACAACGTGATAAATCTGAGTTTTCATTTGCAGTAAAGATATTGGTAGATTAATGACATTTAATGCATCATTCGGTGCTTTATAACAGACCAACGGTGGAAAAACAAGTTCTGGGGCAAATCCCTGGAGATCATGCCAGCAGGAATGGTGAACGTCACTCTTCCAAGGTCAGTCCCATGTCTTTGGCCAAGTTCCACAGGGCATAGGGGATTTGATTGGACGAAGGTGTATATGACTGCCCTGGGCCTTTCTGCAGGTTTGGTGATCACTATGAGTGGAACAAGGTGGTCACCTGCATCCACAAAGTCTTGAGTCAGCAACGGTTCTTGGAGCATTATGGTGAAGTGACTATCCGCAACCTCAAGAGCGACATCTGCACCTGCAAGATTACTTTCGTCAAGGTAATCCCTGGCAGGCCCAAAGTGTCTCAGTAATTAATAATGGTGTGGTAATGGTAAAATAGAACTAGTGGTGCTGATTTGAAAATTGCTACCTTAAGCTGTCAGTGAATATAAATCATTTATTGTGTGTTAAAGCAAGTTACTCATATGTTGTTACTTTATAACATGTGTCCACAGTTGTTTCGGAAATCTGAATATGGACACATTAGCACAGTAGGCAAGAACAACATGACTGATGACCTCAATGTCCTGTACTCTTCCTGTGCCTGTAGGCCCGTTTCTGGGGATCAGATCCAAATATGAACGAGGTGCAGGGTGTGGTTCACGACCAGTCTGGCACCGTTGTCCACCGTTTTGGCGGGTACTGGCATGAAGGTATCTACTGTGATACTCTGCCTACCCCTCAGTGCATTTGGAAGCCAAGTGAGTACCAGCCAACTATAAGGAGAATGTTTACGAAGACACTTTTGTTTTTATATGTGTGTACGTACCTCAGCATAAACCTTGTTTTTAATAATGTAAACATACATCACTATGCAAAGGTTTTAGGAAGTCAAACTGTTTATTTAACTGTCTTTCAGTAATTTTAGAATGAGCTTTTTAGTGTAAAACAATGATCTTATGTCTGTCAGTTATGTTAGCTTTGCTAGTACAGGACGTCTCCTAAAGTCGCCCAGGTATTTGCAGCAACCATCCAACATACCCATGGATCTGTTACTAACCAAAACCCTCACCAGATTATTCAAGATGATTAAATTTCACCACCAGCTCAATCAATTAATATATTGAATAGCTGAGTTGCCCCTGATGAGAGGTTTTGGAACCAAAATGGTGTTCATCTAGCCATCCAGCAATCAACAAATATAAGTTACTTTATGATGAACAGAAATTCTTTTTTGATGTGTTACTTCACACATTTGCAATATTCTAATGTTAAATTGTACTTTATTTGAGCCAGTGTACACCTATACTACCCAGATAAGTATCTTTAAAATTCTCTTTGACGGCTTAAGACTTTTGTGCGCTACTGTATTTCAGCTTAATCAAAAGCGGAATGTGGTTGTAACATATTTCATTACTCAGCTAGAGTTGCCTCAAAGCTTATCTAAAATAACTGTCATTCTGTAGACGCTCACAGTTGCCCATGGTGCTGACCAAGTCACTCTTGTCTTACCCGTAACCTGTATTCATGACTTCCTGCAGACCCTCAACCAAAAGACCACGTCCTGTACTATGGATTCTCCAGTTTTGCCATGAGGCTAAATGAGCTGACCCCTGATATAAAGCCTTGGCTCCCTCCAACTGACACCCGTCTGCGACCTGACCAGAGGTGAGTAGCATAGCTCAGAGCAGAACATGGAATATTTTGACCAAGGTTTTGTTTCAAAAAACCAGTTGAGTACTCTGTGACAGTGACTCTTTATACTCAACTGGTTGGTTGAAACGAAGCCTTGGTCAAGACATCCACATATGCCTATAATGGATTGCTTTTGGGAGTAACTTACCCAACACTGTCCACCAACTACAGAACCTCAAGATCCGCTGCTCTCAGAGTAGTCTGAATGTCTGGATCAATATGCTTTTACACATCTTTAAAATAGACATCTTGCACAGATATTTGAGTACAGCACAGAAACTTAAGGGAAGCATTTGAGTAGCAATTTTAGCTGTTGATGCATCTAAAGTAGCATGTCTCTGTTTTGCCATTAGCTAAACAATTCCACACTTTTTCTTTTTAGGCTGCTAGAGGAAGGGAAGGTAAATGAGGCAGACAAGCTGAAGGACAAGATCGAGGAAAAGCAGAGGGAGCAGCGGAAGATCCTCGCCAAGAAGGGAGAGCAGCATATACCCCGCTTTTTCAAGTTGGTCGATCCTTTGTTTGTTATATTTGTACATGGTTTTCACACTTGCATTGATGTTATGAGAGGTGCATATGTGAGGGACTTCCTAGAATTACTCGGCATGTGCTTTCTGTCTTCAGGAAATCCCTAGATGCTGCAGGCCGGGAGGTGTGGTTGACCAACGGAACCTACTGGGAAATCCGAGAGAATCCGAGATTTTCTCACACAAAAAATCCTGATCTCTGGTTAGCCCTTTAGATGGGACTGCTGCCATAGAAAAAAATAGATATTTCTTTCACCCATGAAAAGGCTTTCATTTTTCCAATGAGCACATTTCCGCCTATAAGATGACAAAGATGCTGGAGTGTTTCGTCATGAAATACAGTTCGCCTTGGAGTGTCCAGCTTCATTCATCTTCTCTTTCATTCCTCTCCTTCACTTTGAATTCTCCTTGGGGCCACGGTGACCTTCTCCTCTTCCTCCCTCTCTTATCCCCCGACAGCTAAGCTGAGCTGGAAACTGTTGTATGCAAACATGAGAGAAAATGTTACTTCGTAGCAATTTTTTATTATTATTTTTCTTTTTTCTAAAGAAAATCATGTCATGGATGCTGACATGATTTTATTAAAAACCAAATCTTTTATAATCTTTTTACTGAGCCTTTAAGTGTACACTCTTATGAATGTGAAACCATTGTGTTACTTTTATAACTACTGAGATTAATTGGATGTGTGAAAAATGTCTCCTATATTCATAGTTATGTATATACAGTTGGAAAACATGAAATGATAATTGATCTCATACGATATGCACTTTTAGTGGTGAGTTTTATTTTTTATTCAAGGCTCCTCGTATATAAGGGCCTTATATTCAACTGTACCTGAGAATTTTTTACATATTAACTTGCGATGGTACATTTGTTTGCACTTATCTATACATTAGTAGCAAGACTGAATTGGGTATTGGAGCTGCAGACTAGAGAAGTAATGTTAGATGGCGGAAATATCAAACTGCAGTGTCAAATGGGAAGAATTAGTTTATATAAATGTAAATACATATCACAGTAAAAACTATAGTCATACTGAAATGTGGGAATGTCTTTACATTTCAGTTCAAAGAGAGATCACTCTTTGGTTAAATAAAGCTATATGTTTTGCTCATAAAGTACAGAAAAGTATAGCTTTTTACAGTACATAAGTTATGGTATAGTTTTTCTTTAGCGTTTTACTTTATGACTTCAGTAAAGTGTGCACAAAACTGTCAGTTGATATTTTCCATGAAATAACTAGACAATTGTTGAAGGGAAAACACTGCATGAATTGAAGCAAGACTGACTGAATGAGAAGACCAAAGTTTTGGATATTTATCTGGTTATGACTGTTCAGAAGTTCTGGCAATTATATGTAGGGACTGGAACATTGCTGTGATTTTCTATATATATTTTGGGGATGTTTACAATATGCCATTCATCATTTATGGGTTGCATGATGGTTGTTGTACAATTGGACATTGAAAGGAACAAGTTTCACCATGTTTCAAGATGTGCTTAATCTGGGTACAATTATCATGAATACCTAGCATGAAACTTTCAAAAATCATTACTGAATTCTCCTTTAGTTTATCTACATAATCAAAGTACGTGAGATCAACTAGAATATAATGAACAAATTCATATAGGTGTAAAAACAAGTCTGTATGATCAATGATAACTTTAGCTATGGGAATTCTTATATTTTGTTATCCGCATGTCAAAAATAAAAGAGCATATGTATTAAATGTAATTCTTTTCATGAAAAAGCCTTCCGTTAGAGAGTTACACAATTTCCTGGTATTTAAACATTTATTCTGAATACAAAAAGAAAATCATTACAATACACCAGGTAAAGTTAGCTTTGAATAAATAAATGTTTTTCCTCGTTGACAAATTGTCAGATATACCTAATTTTTCATTATGAGAACATACTGTATTTAAATTCTTCATATTTACATGTATTATACTGTGGTCACTAATATCTGAAATACTTCCTCCATAAGCTTCAAAAAGACATTTTATCCAAAAACAATTCTAAAGTGTATCCATAGGATGGATAACATGTTTATAATTCCATAAACAAATAGTGCAGACGGAACATAAGAAGAAAAACATAATAAATCCTGACTTATCTAGAATCCCAAGACTTCTTAGCACGACCAGTTTAGTTTATTTGTAAAAACCAACTACTGTTATCCATATATGAAATCTTAAAAAATATTGTCAAATCCAGCTAGACTGAGATAAATACTGCCTGTCTTTGGGAGTGTAAAACAAACCAACTAATTAGGGCTGTTAGAACTTATCTTTCAAAAAAAAAAAAAAAAAACATTGTGGGTCTTCCTAAGCAGAGACAATGTGATATGACCCCTCATTTTACCATCCATTCAACCATCCAATAGTACCAGGTCACATGGTGAGGGTCTGGAGCCTATCCCAGACAGGACAAGGCACAAGGCAGGGGACACCCTGGATGGGATGCCAGTCCATCACAAGGAACATACAGTACAGGCAATAGAGTCACCTTTCTTTGGAATTCAGGAGTGCTTACCAGGGGAATAAATCAAAACAGGCACAGTGAGGGAAAGATTTGAAGCCCAAACCTTAGAGCCGTGACACTGCATGACTGCCCACCGATACATCGTTGTTTTAGCCAAATACAGTGAGTGAACATTTGCCAGTGAAGCCTAAACCTTAGAACCCTGACACTGCATGACTGCCCACCGATACATCGTCGTTTTAGCCAAATACAGTGAGTGAACATTTGCCAGTGAAGCCTAAACCTTAGAACCCTGACACTGCATGACTGCCCACCGATACATCGTCGTTTTAGCCAAATACAGTG
>JAABNX020000106.1:27766569-27778360 GCA_015163995.2 Mormyrus lacerda | reverse complement strand
CAGTGAAGCCTAAACCTTAGAACCCTGACACTGCATGACTGCCCACCGATACATCGTCGTTTTAGCCAAATACAGTGCGTGAACATTTGCCAGTGAAGCCCAAACCTTAGAGCCGTGACACTGCATGACTGCCCACTGATACATCGTCGTTTTAGCCAAATACTGTGCGTGAACATTTGCCAGTGAAGCCTAAACCTTAGAACCCTGACACTGCATGACTGCCCACCGATACATCGTCGTTTTAGCCAAATACAGTGCGTGAACATTTGGCCAGTTTATGTCAATCAATTTTTGTTATAAAATTTCGTTTTAAAGTCCAACACAATAAGTACATAAATTTCAAATAAAATTTATTTAGCAGCTATTATCCAAAGCAATGTACAATTTTTTTTAAAAAAAGAGGGCCGGACAATCTCTGAAGCAGCTGGAGGTTAAGGGCCCATCTGTGAAATCACTCTGTCAACCCTGGGATTTGAACCGGTGTCCTAGTCATCAATGGCATATCAATGACAGATCTTACTCTAATTCCACATGAAAATTCTGATGTACTTTTAGCTATTAGTAAGTAGTGATAATGGGAGAAGTAGCCATTCAAAAGCCAGTCATCACTGGCTATCCATTACTCACTTTTCTGGCTTTTGTCATTAAACAGTCTCACCTACAGTATGGCTGCATTTCCTACTGTCAGCTTTTGTATCTCCCATTTTTTGTGCGTGGGGATTTTGTTTTTAGAAGAGAATTTGTAATTTTAATTATTCATTATGTCAGTTTCTAACTGAGCCTTGTGTTACCCCAAATGCGACTATTAAAGCCCATTTCCAGTAATCAACAATGACTTGCAAAATTGTCCAAGGCACTTGTTCTTAACACTAGATGGCAGCAAAGCACAACAAATGCACAGAGCAAATCCCAGGTTTAAAATTCCAGTTTCCCCACTTTAAGGACTTGAAAATAATACTTAAATGATCACAGTGGCAGAAGGGCTTAAATTCACCCGGACACAACAAGTCTAATATGTGATTTACAAAGTGTCCAGGATGTCAGAACAACCTTTAGAGAGATAAGGCAAATTTTTCAATATGGGGCAATTCGATTAACTAGGGAATTAACTGGGAAATTCTTCTATTTGGAGTACAAATGAAATAGTTTTTCAACAGATTTATTCTACATGAATCTATGTTCGAGATTAATGAGTCATTGTTCTGACGCACAAGCAGGTTATGTAATATTCCTGGGGTCTTCTACAGCACACCATCTCATCATTCTTCACGATTGTCTCCACAGGTATTTGAGAACCAAGGTCATCTCCTTATGCAAATCTGCCTGGCATCCTTCTGTGACAAACTATCTTTGAGCTAACCTGCCTTAATCTAAGCTGCAGGCACAGATGCCGTTTGTTTAATGCTCATGATCTGGCTGGGAAAACTCAGCCTCACCGTCACCGTACTGACAACATCATCTCCGCAAACGACTGGCTCATTCCACATGCATTTTCTTGCCAACATTTTAAATCATATTTTTTAAGACTGAAGAGCAATTTACTGGACAACACTCCACGCAGGCTTTCTGTGGGCAGTCCTATACTGATCTCCATTTACCATGAACTAGCCCCTGCTTCCTAACTTTAGTAATCTCTGAATGTATCCAAAGCAAATGTAATATGTATTTGAGGGATTGTTGCTGCACTATTTCTTAATTGTTAGCTACTTGAATGTTGGGATTTTTTTTTCAAATGAAAGGGGTAAGTAGCTATTTACTAGCTATACCGAAAGTATGAAGTTCAAGTAAAAAAAATCATTAAAATAAAACCAGAAGAATGAAGAAGAGTGAATTAAAAGGCAGCATACACTATAGCAGAGATGGAAAGTTCAGGTCCAGAAAGTACAAATCCAGAACAAGCAAAACAAAACCTTGCTCTGGATTTGTACTTTCTGGACCTGAACTTTCCATCCCTGCACTATAATACTAAGACCATCATCTCTGTCTTTGCTATACCACCTCCAGCGTGTCTGGACATCTCATCCTTCCTCAGTCTGCAGTAAATGCAGGAGATTCTCATCCTACTGCGGTGATGTCAGGGGTGATTCAGCTGCAAAGGAGGCAGCACTACAACCAAAACATCGACGATGTGACTTTCGTACATGTCAAGATCCATGCTTCACTTTACTTTAATTCTGAGTCTTCTGAGTCTTTTTCATTGGACTGTACCGGCCCAGAGCCTCAGCTCTGTGAGTATGTGAGTGTGAGAGGGAGCACATGTTCCTTTCATAAAAGGCAGAGTTCACTGGAGGACACACAGAGGATGGCATCAAGAGCTTTGCATCTGCGGGCCACGTGCTATTCAATTACATCTGATAACTGCAGCTGCGGCTGGGGCACTAAGACCTGTGGCCTGTACTTACAAAGTGGGGTTACTGGATTATCGGGGTAATGTGTCGGATTTAAGGTAGCACAGTTTAAATGGATTTTATATTCGTTCACTTACATTTTGCCTAGACTACCTTAAATCCGACAAGTTACCCAGATAAGCCAGTAATAATAATAATAATAATAATAATAATAATCACAACTTTATTGATCCCCGTGGGGAAATTCCTTTGTTGGGGAAATTCTTTTTTTACGCCTCCCTCAACTTGCTCTTTGTAGAGCAGTAACCCCGCTTTGTAGTACAGGTCACTGTTCTGGAAGCAGGGGATGACAGCCCTGCTTCACTTTACAGGCTGCCACAATGGACCTTCTGAAACCACCCACTTCTGCCGTGGGGAAAACATCAGAACTTGTGAAGGTGAAATATTTGCAGGTTTAATTCGTATCTCATTTTGTAGAGCCACTATTTGCACCGAACTAGGTGTCTTTAAAACATTCACCCTTCACATAGATTACACTGAGCAGCTTTATTGCCTTAAACATTTAGCTTCTATAACTTGCTGTGTGTGATACAGTAATATAGATTATATATATGGAGGGATTTTACAGAGATTTCATTATTAGCTAAATACAAAACTTTGTAATGCATTTTACTAATGTCTATGGAGGTTCTGCATGGTAGGTTTTTATTCAATAAGACAAAAAAAAACAATGGACAAAATCATGACACGTATTTTACTAATGGTCTTTTAAGAGATGATCTTCTACCATTGTGTTCTGTACCTCTCCTGCTTTGCCATTTCTGGGTTTTACCACTATGTGGTGCTGTTGGACACTAAAAATAAACACAGTATTAGAAACTAAATCCAGGAAGAGTTAATCAGGTATACTCATTCTAGGATCAGTTATCTCCTAGGCCCAAACCTGTACAACAATACAAGGTCAGGCAATGGTCCCAGTTGCATGCATGGACCTGGGTAACTGAGGAACAATGCTTAGGCTACAGAACTGGTAAAACAGTCTCCTAATGGTCATCAGTGCTTCATTCAAAGACCACTTCATTTATATGTGCATAGGGCAGCAACATATACTTTGCATCACCAAGGCCTGGTTGTTTTCAAAGACCCTCGCCCCTATTTTAATCTGTTCTCCCTACAAATAATTATATTTAAAGGTACCTATTGAGCACATCTCACTGTGCAACAAGTCGTTCTATGTTATTTATTTATTTATTTGTTTTTGGGAGACGGTCCAGTGTGAAAACCTGAATGAACAGACTGACTGAGGTATCTTGACTAGTCTAGCTTATTTGTAATGCACTCTTGGCCTGGCTTTGATGTTGCTTTCATGGTAGCAACATAAGGAAATACCCTCAAAGCAGGTACGGTTCCTTCTTAGGTCTGCTCCAATCCAGGATTTACTACAGAAACCCCCCAGTCTTGCACCCTTCCGGAGTCATCTCATCTCAAGTCTCTTTACCTTCACGTAACCTTCTAGGAAAAGCTACTGTTTGGTTGAATGGATGCGTATGCAAGTGGGTAACGAATGATGTTTTTTTAGGCCTGGGGTGTGGATTGTTTTTTTCAGTTGTTGTAGAAGCCGTAGTAGCCAGCATCGTTGCTGTTGTCCTTCTCGTTCGACTCAGTGTTGCGGTTGGGGGGGGAACTCTCAGTGCTGGAAGCATAGGGTGACACCCTCCGTTTCTTGCTCTCCATGCTCTCGTAGAGGCCCGAGTCGGCTGAGTCCACTGACTTGACAGAGGCGGGCTCCAGCCAGGCGTCGTCTCCCGGCTCCTTAGGTTTGTCCTGCAGCAAAGGTGGGGGCAGCGGCGGCTCAAGGAGAGACGGGGTATGCAGCCGGTGATCGGTGGAAGACGACGGCATGGGACAATACCAACCGAGGCCTGGAGTGGGCTTGCCGGGGAGGGAGTGGTTCAGGTACTGAGACGAGGGTCGGCCTGTATTCCAGACCCCAGGAGTGGCTGTGCTGATGCTGCCAGAGGTGAAAGGGTGGTCCGGATAGTACCCCAGATGAGAGTGCGCTGGCCCCTGGAGGGAGAAGGGTTTGTAGAAGCCACTACCAGAGTAGTCTCCTTCGTAAGAGTTGAAGTCTAGCCGGCTGGACCCCGTCCCCTGCTGGCTAGGGAGATACCAGTGACTATGGGGGCCACTGCTGGCGTCCTTGGGCTGCTGGCTTATGGTCATCCGCTCTCTGTTATAGAAGCGGCTCTGGGGCAGCGCACCCATGTACTGGTCAGGATGGTAGGGCTGGTGGTAACAGCTGCCAGGGAGAAGCTGCTGGCTCTCCGAAGGGGAGGGGGTCAGCCGTTCTGTGTCGGGAGGTGCATATAACCTGCGAGGGAGGGGGGGGGGTTCACACTGGTCAATAACTGGAGCTTCTCACCAAAACCCCAAATCATATACAGGAGCCGACCTCTCCTGAACACCACGTAAAGCTATAATTCCGATACGGCTTAACCACTATATCCGATAGTCTATAACCACTCCTTATTTAGCGACTGCCTCAGCTTGCAAACATTTGCAAAAACGACGGTAATAAACAATTCATTTCAGACTAATGAATAATAGAAGCTGAAGTTGGAAGTAAAGTCGCAAACACAGTTGCAGTCACGTTATTTTCACTTAGCGACCATTTCGATTAACGACCTTGTCGTTGGAACAGAACTCAGTCACTAGCGAGGTGTGATTATATTATTTTACTTATTACTGAAGAGATACTGTGTATGATGGTATGCAAAACATTCTTCTGTGATTGGACAATATGTAACCAATCAGAAGGCAATTCCTGGCCCAAGGAATTTATTGGTCTTCATGGCTGCTGTTATAGATCAGGGCAGAAATCTCTGTGGCTTGTCACAGTTTTTCACTAAAGCAGTGTTTCCCAATCCGGTACTTTGGGATTCACACACGGTCCACATTTTTGGGACTGTCTGGCAGGGAACATGGACCAACTGTGGGTCCCTGAGGGCTGGATTGGAAAACACTGCACTTAAGTAATGAGAAAAACAGTCCCAACACTTCACAGGTGGACACACTTGGGAAAAGCCCTCCAATATCATGTTCAGATCATCATTCTAAAGAGCAGATATTCTTAGGTTGGATATAATCATAATATTGCCTTCAGGTGCCTTCATGATAAAATTCTTATTATTCCTTAATCTGCAGTCCATAAACATTAAATGGCTGAATTAAATAGTTTCTTACTTACGCGTCATAATTGTCCCGGAAACCTTTGGCAAAAGGGTTGTGGTCTATTTTTAACTGAGTGATCTGTACAATAAATAGCAGGAGAAGGAGAAACAAGAAGGAGGACAAGGAACAAGCAAACAGAATTAGTAACGTCCCGAAATTACTCAAAAGTAGCCTGAAAGAACTTATGGAGATAACAACATATTCCACACAAGGTGAATATGGCAGGCAGCTCACATCTGCATTCTGGTAGGCGGTGACAGCTATGAACTGTGTCTCAGGGAAGATGAAGGTCAGGGTCTTGGAAGCCACAAAGAGATCATCAGAGCCGTCCTCCTTTACCTCCACGATGTGCAGTCGGGGTTGATATTTATGTAGAGACTGCAGCACAATCATCTTTGGGGAGACAGAGATGCTACAGTGTAATTCCAGGCGATATTCTAAACAGAACAGTGGCGGGTGGCGTGGGCGTTGCTGTGTTCACAGATGTGTATAGGCAGCAGCTTTACACAACTGTGGATCTGCTCGACAGCAGCGGAGAACGTGAACAAGGCTGAATCGGAATAACACATGCAAATGCACCTCCATCCATGAGCGTGCGTGTTTACCCACCTGCGCCACATTGTTGGAGCTTCCTTTGTTGTTGGTGAGCTTCAGTTTTCCAAAAGATACTTCCTGCCTCATCCAGTGAGCCCCTGTGTTGGGTGAGTCAGGATGCATATACATCCTGTTACCTGCAGAGGACAATCAGATGCAAACACTCAGCACCACTGCCCGATACAGTCAATCTCAGTCTGCCCTAATCCAGTCTACAACCAGTCTCAGGGTGTCGACCATACACAGGAGTGACAACAAGAAATCTACATTTAACACTTACTGCTGTTCATCAGAACATTTCTATTCACTCTAGAGATGAATAAGTCAGCTGACTTATTAAACCCACTCTCAATGAATAATTTTGTTACCGTAAAAATCCCCCTTTTTGCATTATCTGCAGCAAACATCCAATCACTCAGTATGTAATATAATATATATTGCATGAATTAATAAAATTAATAAAAAAATTAGGTAATTGGTATGCAACATAAAGTTTTGGGGAAGTTACTCACAAAATTAATTCCATTACAAACAAAAGTGGAAAGTTCAGGTCCAGAAAATACAAATCCGTACCTAGGTTTTGTTTAAACCAGCCAGTTGAGCATGAAGTCACAGTCACAGAGTACTCAACTGGCTGGTTGAAACAAAATCTTGATCTGCATTTATAATTTCTGAACCTGAACTTTCCACCTCTTTACTTTTGTGACTTCCCCAAAACTGTGTTGGTAAAATATATTTTTCATTCAGACCACTTCAACTTTATCATATCCGATATGCAGTATGACCCCACAACCGGTCCCCTAATAGATATTGATATTTCCATGCTGATCTTGTTTAATGAAAAGAGTCAGTAGTCATCAGAGGTGGGTAATTCGGGTCCAGAGAGTAAATACTCTGTGACTGTGACTCTGTGCTCAACTGGTTGGTTGAAACAAAATCCCGGTCTGGACTTTTACTCTCTGGACCTGAATTACTCAACTCTGGTAGTCAATAAGCATGGTTGATAACACTCAGCATTGAATTCTTCCCACCAATAGCTGATGACAACTCAACAAGTTAGATGCGAATGACAAACCTGGCATGTTTCCTTCAGCCTTTCCGCACTGCACCCACTTCCCACCCTGGTATCTCCAGTGGTGCTGGTCAGCCAGAACCACATCCACGTACACCTTGTAGTGAGCAGATGGATCCAAAGAGCTAATGTTGAAGCTCAGATAGGGAAACATCCTCCTGTAAAAAAAAGAACAAGGCTCACATGGGTGTCATATAAAAAAGGTGTGGCCAGCAGGTTAGCCCATCCTGAGGTCTGTGTAGATCCCAGTGCCCCAGTGCAGTGATGGGGACACTGACCAGCAGGTTAGCCCATCCTGAGGTCTGTGTGGATCCCAGTGCCCCAGTGCAGTGATGGGGACACTGACCAGCAGGTTAGCCCATCCTGAGGTCTGTGTAGATCCCAGTGCCCCAGTGCAGTGATGGGGACACTGACCAGCAGGTTAGCCCATCCTGAGGTCTGTGTGGATCCCAGTGCCCCAGTGCAGTTATGGGGACACTGGCCAGCAGATTAAACCATCCTGAGGTCTGTGTGGATCCCAGTGCCCCAGTGCAGTGATGGGGACACTGGCCAGCAGATTAAACCATCCTGAGGTCTGTGTGGATCCCAGTGCCCCAGTGCAGTGACAGGGACACTGGCTAGCGTGTTATCCTATCCTGTGTTCTGTGTGCATCCCAGTGCCCCAGTGCAGTGACGGGGACACTTGTGCTGTAAAAATGGCACTGTTCTTCATAAAAAAACCCTGGGCATCTTTCAAAAGAGTAGGGGTGGTACCCTGATGTCCTGGCTAAAACTGCCCACCATGGTCCTATGCAGTCTGGCCTCCTAATCATCCCCTATATCAAAATGGTGAATCCTCCCCTGCCCCTTCACCACCTTAGCTACCGTGTGGTGAGTGTACTGGTGCAGAATGCCTGCCATTGCATCATCCAGGTGGGTGCTCCATGGTGGTAGTGGTCCAACTGGTTCCATTTTGGTTCTGTACTGTAAATCACTTTGGGTGTCTTAAAAAGTGCTATACAAATTCATTACATTCATTCAACCCATAAAGGTATAAGCAGCCAAGACATTCAGTGTAGAACTCTACCACAATAGAAAAGATGAGCTACTTCGCTCAACTGTAATATATATTATTAGAGAAAGACTTCTAAGACTCTAAGGATGGAAACGGCACAGTGGAAAAGGAATGAAATGGAACCTGTCAAGGGAGACTTACTTGTAGGGGATGGGTGAGGGGGGGTTAAGAGACAGGAGGCAGAGTGGGAGGGCTGGGGGGGCTGGTGTGAAAGTTTAATGGTGCTCTTTAATAAAACATGGTAGTCGAAGCAGAAGTGAGCTGCACTAGCTGCATTTGCTGAACTTATTCTGATCACAGTGGATGTCACAGTCAGAAGGTAACCGAGAGGTCAGTGAGTCCTCAGGTGACACAATGAGGGCAAAGTCACCTAAATGCAGATAAAACCACACGAAACAGGACAGGGGCTTTGTGGCACGTGTGTGTACAAACAATGGAATTCTACTGGGTGAGTGACCACATTCCAAGAGATGCTGCTCAGCAAACTTTTTCCATTCACAATTCTGACAACAAAAAAGTTAGACAATTACATATTAAGTTATATATCGTCCGAGTGATTGTAACTAATATTCTGTGTGAGCAGAGCTTGGATATAGGTCAGCCATAACTCTTCACCCTTGGCTCTGCTTAATGATGAAAAAACACCTGCCTAATGTTGTGTAGCCCCCCCCCCCCGACCCACTGAGGCATGGACTCCACCAGACCTCTGAAGGTGTCCTGTGGTATCTGGCACCAAGACATCAGCAGCAGATCCTTTTAGTCCAGTAAGTTCTGAGGTGAGGCCTTCATGGATTGGACTTGTTTGTCCAGCCCATCCTGTAGATGCTCGATTGGACTGAGATCTGGCCCAGTCAATGCCTTAAACTCTTTTCTTATGTTCCTCAAACCATTCCTGAACAATTTTGGCATTGCAGCAAAGTGCATTATCATGCTAAAAGAAGCTACTGCCATCAGAGAATAACATAAAGGGCTGCACTTTGCCTGCAGGTAGGTGGTACGTCAAAGTAACATCCACATTAATGCCAGGACTGGAGGCTTTCCAGCAGAACATCCCCAGAGCATCACACCTGCCTTTACCGGCTTGCCTTCTTCCCACAATGCATCCTGTTACCATCTCTTCCTCAGCTAAACGATGCACATGCTCTCAGCCGTCAACATGATGTAAGTCAAAACATGACTTTTCAGACCAGGCCACAGTCTTCCATTGCTCTGTGGTCCAATACAGATTCTCATGGGCCCTTTGAAGGTACTTTCAGTGGTAGATATGGTTCAGCATAGGCGTCCGACTGCTGGGAAAAGGCTGCTCTGCAGCTACGCAGCCCCATACGCATCAAGCTGCACTGCACTGTGTGTTCGGACACCTTTAGCCCGCATTAACTTTTTCAGCAGTTTGTGCTACAGTATCTCTCCTGCGGGATCAGACCACATGGACCAGGCTAAGCTCCCCATTCCCGTAAATGAGGCTTGGGGGGCCCTTGACCCTGTTGACCAGCCTTCCTTTGACCACTTTTGGTAGGTAAAGAGCACAACGTATCAGAAACACCCTACAAGATGCTCTGATTCAGTTGTCTAGCCATAGGCAGTATAGCTCTTGTCAAAGTTGCTCAGATTTTTACGCTTGTCCATTATTCTTGTTTCCAACACATCAGTTTCAAGAACTGACTGTTCCCTTGCCTACATAATAGCACCCTTGGCAGGTGCCATTGTAATGAGATAATCAATGCTATTCACTTCACCTGTCAGTGGTTTTAATGTTATGGCTGATTAGTGAAAATGCATGTAGCATAAAGACATTTCGTAAACTTTCAGACACTGCACTGATATAGTACTTTGTTACGCTCAACTAAGGGACGTACCTAGATCTCAGTGTGTGGCTCTTTATGTTTTATGGCCTAAATATAAAATTAGGAGCTTGATCCTCAGCAGCCACGTAAAGGGTAGACCCCAGTGTAATGCGACAGGCTGTGATAAGTGGATCCAAAGACACTGCCATGATCTAGATAAAGACTTGACCAAGTTTGACTAGCATAACACCTGGAAGCGTAAAACATGCACTGGGAGTATTTTTTTCTTTGTGTATTTCTTCATCAGAAATAAAACTGCATGTCACATTAGCACGTCATTTAAACCAGGGCTATGTTATTGCGAAACCTGCTCTTACTGGTTTAATAACTACCCACGTGTATCCAACCGCTATAGACGTGAACCACTTTCGGCAAGAATGTTTCATGCTTATTGTGCTGCAACTGATGCGATCTGCGCTATAAACAAATGACAGCAGCTTGGCTCCGGGCGGGGCACTGCGCATGTGGGCGTGTCGTGGTTAGCTGCAGAGTTGCAGAGGTGGGGGACTTATGACTGGCTATCGCTCCAAGGTACATTGTCTGCCTAAAGCACATGAAGCGTGTGAGGTCTAGGGACTGTCAGCCTGTCTGATCCAGTACTGGCTGCACATTGGCAGTGACAGATCCACTGAGCTGCCTATGGTCTCACCGGTGCTGCAGCCAGGTACCTGGAAGAACGGCCTGCAGCGAAAGGTGGTCAGCTTTCTGTGAGCCGTAGTGTCTGACCGGAAAAGCTTCAGCAGGGTTCATTGCTAAAGGCATCAGTATCCATCACCAAAAGTCCATGTTTGCAGAGGTTTGGGAGAGTAAAATAAGCTGATTTGTTACACCTGCCACTATACTAGACTCCATACCTTCTCTGAATGTGTTTAAAAATTTGTATTTGTATCTGTTTTAGTTTGTATTCATATTAATCATCTGTATATGTATACAAAACTTTAGTCTTATTTTTCTTATTTGCTGCCATCTTGGCCAGGACTTCCTGGAAGAAGAGATATTGTATCTCAATGGAACCTTCCTGGTAAAACAAAGGATAAATAAAATACTATTAATAATATATCAATAATAAATAATAAAACTTCTCTTTATGTTAGTAGGGTCTTATCCAGCCTGCAGTGAAAACCTCAACAAAAGGGAAAGAAAAGGCTTTCTTTTTTTTTTTTGGTGATTTCTGAACTCAATCTCAAACTAATGCATAATAATCATGAGGAAAACCTTTCATTTATATAAAAAAAACGAAGTCAGCATCAACCGTTTTCTACCATTTGACATTCTGCTCGAAGTGTAAAATGACTGGCTTGTGTCAAATTGAGGTTAGATGTCAGCGCGGTGTAACACCAAGGTGACATTCTCCCACTGAAGTCATCTGGATGCTGAGCATTTTTGCTCGCCCTGGCATCAGATAACAGGCCGGCACTCGCAGTACCATAACACTCAGTTTCTCATAACTGGGTAACTTGCAGTTTACAGGCATCGCCTATGTGGAATCACCACATGATTACACTCAAACTCCTGCATTAGGCTTGGCTGCAGGGCCCAGCTCCTGACCATGGCCCCTGGAGGTCTGAGACCCAGGAGGAACGAGGGGCCGCCCAGGCTTGTCTGAGCAGCACTCATACCTCTCACTTCCCCTTCATGCCCTGTATGC
>JAABNX020000106.1:27746544-27763780 GCA_015163995.2 Mormyrus lacerda | reverse complement strand
ACTGGAGCAAAAAATAGGGCAAAGTTGAAAAGTCATATAGCTCATTTTACCTAGAATACGTGTAGCTACCAAGAAGTCAGAGTTTGTTAGAAGCAACTGCAAGGCCATGCACACCAGATGTGAACACGATCTGTTCAACAGGAAGTGTTTTGATGAGTAAAAGACAAAGAGCACAACACAGCCCTGAAATAGACTTCTGCATTTCCCCTAGTGTGACACTGAGGAAAAGAAGAGGAGAGTGTGAAATAGCATTTCACCTGCATTAATTGTCCTCAAAATAGCCAAAAGAACTTTGTAGAATCTATTATGCATGACAAATCATGGATGTGTAGGACATTCTGACCTGTGACCTGTGAATGCAATTTCACTGAATGCTACAAAGAGTGAATAAAAAACAGCAGTAATCAAAGAACAGGATCATTTTTCGTGTGTTACAACTAAATCTGCACAGTCGAATCCATGAATTTAAGGAAGCACATGTATGCGTATATAAATACTAAAATTAGTGCATACGCCCAACAAAAAAATCCCTCAGAAGGGCGAGATCTACTTATTGGCAGCGAATGCCTATAGAAGATCTACAGATATGACCATTGATGAGGCCTTCAGATCAAAAGATGATGAAGAGCAGCACTGTCTTATCAGCTCTATGGGGACGTGCAAAACAACAACAGGAAGACCATTTATCATTAGGAAACAACCACAGAATAAATATAGCATGTAGAATGCTGAAATGTAGTGTACTATACTCAACTACTTGATCATCAGTTAGCCAATATGTCGAAAAAAAACCTGTTTTTAATGTGGGATTTGCAGATGAAGTAAACATGCTACACTATCCAATATTAAAATGAATTCTCTGTTATACCACTAAGAAATTCTTTAACACAGTTACTGTAATGATGATGGTAATAATACCAATTGATACAGTGAAGTTCTTCAACAGATGCATCTCCTGTATATAAGAAATCAAGAGCTACATTTAAATACTAGATTTTTAAAAGTTTAGTTCCCTTGACATCATGTCACTCAGAGTAATTGTTCTGATTTTCACACAAGCCTGTTAACCAGTGCTGGATACTGTCAAGCAGGGTAACTTCCGGGCGAATTTAAATTGCCAGTCATGTCAACTTCAGCGATGACTTCTTATAGATGTATTAAGATGATAGCTTTAGTTGGTGGATAAGTACTGCTACAGATAGAATGTGCCAGAACAGTGCTGGATGGACTGGGTTTGTTTAGAGGGAAACTTGAAAAGAGCCAGTTTCAGATCAGCTATGTGGTTACTGCACATTTCAAAGTTAAGGTTCAGAGCCAGGATCAGCTTCTGAAGGATCATGACTTGTTATTCTCTAAATATGCCAGAAGAAGAGAGGATGAAGAAAGATAAAAAAAACACAGCTTCCCCCCTCATGCACTTCAAAGGCACCTCCAGTACTCGCTATTGCCATCGTAGCATCAGTGGTGCCCAATCGTCCGGTTCCCCTCCCCTCTTCTTCCTCGCTGCAGTACAATGAATTCTGCAGCATGTGACGAAGAACCAAAGAAGGCTCTCCTGAACGCTTTTGCAATTTCTCCGCTCAAATCAAAGAGCTCACCTTTTAAAACACGGTGAATGTGCAGTCCAGTCTCCACACTGCAAGCATCTTTCCAGCGCCAGTGTGCTGTTTTTCTTTTCTTTAATTATTTTTTTGACAAGCGTCCACTGCCTGATTCTCTGAAAAGATGACATGTGGGCAACCACAAACCTAAGGTTGCCACCCTTATCATATACAAACACTGGGGCTAAACTTCCCCTTGTGTTGCTTGGGAAACAGCTGAGCGTGAGCCTCTGTGCAGAGAGATCTATGGTCTGATGAATCCCCATTCAGGTGCTTTACAAATGTCCTATCAGAGAGGGATGTTGCATGCAACAACTGCCATTCAAACACTGCACACATACTGTCAGGCAGGTCACAAATCACGACAATTAATTCTTGTTCTTGGAACATTTTGCATTGGCAGCTTCATCCTCGGGGCTCATTGTCACAATCAAACCAAGAGCCCAATTTTATTCACTTTAGTTCACTTTAATCCCTGCATTTATTCCAGATTAGACCTCAATCTTCCATTTTTCATCTTTCTAATCAACATTGGATGCAGGATGCCAACTACATTATTTGGCTCAAAACAAATATCTTCATTTATTACTTAATGGATGGTGATATTTCTGATCCTGTTACAACCTGGCATTAAAACACATAGTCTAGGTTATGATTCTTGTATCGTTTGTAGGAATGGAACTGAATGTTACAATGCTGCATCCCCAGATTCTTATAATCATAGGCACACTTGCTAAGTACCATCTCATGAGCTGGATTTGTAACTGACAGGTTGGGGGGTTCAATTCCCAGAAGGTGCTTAGTAGATGTAATCTGAGCTGTAATGTATGATAAATAAAAGGACAAAATCGGTACGTGCCGTTGTAAGAAATGACAGATTAGTCTGAATTAAACACTTACTCATCGACCACATATACGCTTGCAGTCAGCCACATTGCAGTTACTTCTATATAGTAGGTGTTTTACAATAACTGTCATTAGGTGGTAAACTTCCAAAAAACACAGCCATAAGTAAACTGGGATTTTGGATTTTGGTTGCTGCTAAATGTCACTCAACTAAAAATTCTAACCCTTTCTCCAGGAGATTTTCAATAAATTGATTACTTTTTACAAAGCGGCATCTGTGTTAATCTAGAAATAATAAAAAAAATATGTGTAAATAAAACTGAGAGTATTGTCAACCCGAGAAGACAAGAAACACAGCTGCGTAAAGCAAGTGATAAACTGGAGTGCCACCTACAGTCTGGTCGTCTGACTTATTCAGTGCCTGAGCTGTGCAGTCAGCAGGGAAACATGACTGTGAGGAGCACTTTACCACAAACCAGATAGAACTGGCTCTCACTGTAAGTGGACCTAAGCACACCAGTGAACTTTAATCAAAACATTACATATTTGTAAAATGATATTGCAGGAGACAAATTTGAGAAAACGATTTTCTATTGGGATTCCGTTTATCAAGTTTGCATTATTTAAAATACATTAATCTTTGTTTTCTGTGTGTGTGCGTGCGCATGCTCACACATTTGCTGTATTGGGTGATGTCTGATTTTGATATGACTAGTGCTAGCAGATGCCATCCCAGTGATATTCAACATGAAGTGTTTAATTTAAGTGATTTACACACTTCCATTCTGCCTTACACACATACACATGTGCGCGCACACACACACACACGCACAGAGATGCTCATGTCTGGGCTTTAAATAGACTGAGGACATGAGCAATAGTGTGAGACCACTGCTTCAGTGTTCAGATTGGGTTTCAGTTGGTGAACAGGATACAACACTGTTTCTTTTCTCAATTATCCATTTTATTTAAATAGTTCATTCAAAAAGGGCACGTCTCTGACTGACTGACAGCACTGGAAACGTATACAAAGTGCCACAACAATGAAAAGTAATAATAATTTAAAAATCCAAATTGTGGGAACTTTCCCAGTCGTCGTCTTACATCTGAATGATACTAACCACAGGTCCATTGTGATTATGCAGACAACTCACTGGCCCTTTCTTTATCGCCTGCCCTACGGGCATCAAGTCAACTGATCAGCTTGTCTACGCAAAAAGAGAGAAGTGGCATTTGACAGTGGAAAATATTTCTGAGTCGCAGGAAGCCTAATTATATCTCATGTCAAATGCATATTCTCACAATAGCATAACTTATATCGCTCAAAAATAAGGTATCAATGGCGAACGAGCAACACTTATTGATGCTGCTTAGTGTAACATTGCTTGTTGAGCCTATGAGAAACAACTCTTGCCACTTGACCTTCATGCAGCAATATCGAGATCCTGGAAACATGTCACCATGCGTCAGCCTTTTTGCGAGATACACATGAAACCTAAGTTTTGATCTTGCACGTTTCTCTTTACGAAAAACCTCAATTAAATATGACCCTCACAACTGCAAAAAAGAGAGAAGTTTTAGTTCCAAAGGCAAAAGGTAGCTATTAGACCCAAGTAACATTAGCTGTGAATTTACTGACATACAAAATTATTGTTACACGGCCGGTGTAAACCCAGCATCTGAACAAAACAAGAATTTTAGAAATTCAATCCGCACAAAGTTAAGAATATTTCAATCCACCTGCATGTCTCTGTATCAGAGTCTCGTCTGTGAGGTATTTATAAGGTAAATGCTTGCTGGCAAGCTGCGATGTCGCTACTTGACGTATAATGAAAACTATTATGCCACATGAGAGACGAGGCAGACTCAGATCGCCACATACACTACTGACCCGAGCACCAAGCTGCTGAACCTGCACGAAGCAGTTCTTGTTTGTCGCGGTATCATTGTATCAAATGTTGGGCCCGTCTGAAGATACTAACTGCAACTTTACTGTGCAGTTCTCAAATGTATCAGTAAAGCCTTAGATCCATTTGGTGAAATCCATCGCTTATTGTTATTTTATTAACAGTTCAAGCCAAGTAACCACAGGGGACAAACTTTAAAAGTCTACATTTTCAAAATATATTTATATATAATAGCACATTTATCATCTTTCTTGGGACAAGTCTCACAACTTTGGAACCAACTTGGATATTTAGACAACTATCTTGAATAGGTTTTCCCTCTAAATTAAATACAATGGTCCTACCTGTATCACACATATCACATGGTAGTATATAAAGCAAAAGGCTGCAACATAAGTGTCATGATGCAATTTACATTCAGCAGACATGACAAAAAATGCTCGATTCAGATTTTATATGCAATTAATTTATAAATTCAACAAACAAAATTAAAAGACAAATTTCTGACTAGCCTTGTTTTTTGCGGCACTAAAAATTTGAGGTATTGTAAGTCGAGAATATTTATTTGTTTATTAGGAAACATGAATGATTTCGATTAAACTCAGTCACAACGGATCTCTGAAAAAGGAATATCGATTTTTATTATATAAGAAAGGCCAAATATTTTAAACAAATTTGACTATTTAAAATGATGTACAAACGCTAGCATATCAAAACCCCAGTTACCGTTTCATAGAAAAAGGTAAAAATCAATCACCGTTTTCCGAGTACATTGGTTACAGACATTAAAAATCATATTAAACACACTCTGTGCGGGGGTTCTAAGATATTGGAAACCAAACTTTTGATCGCAATTCCAGTATTTTTAGTATTGTGAATAATCTATTCGGGCCCGGGAGGGAAAAAAAAAACGTATTCCGAAAAAGTCGAACGTACAGGTAACATATAAGTGAACTAATCAGAGAGTAATAATCGTTATGCTAGGTGAGATCTGAAAGCGATTATTATCTGGTGACTCTACCAGTATAAGGTGGGGGGCTGGTGAATATCGGGACCCCAATTGCAGTTCTATTACCCCTCCCCTTTCCTGTCGCACCTTGAGAGACTGAAGGAATATCAGAGACTTTTGGAGATAAAATTACACCCATCATTCCGCTGACATTAGGAGTGCCGCTGATTTTCGTTCAAAATATACAAAACAGTAACATGGAAAACTTTAATCGTCAACATCGCACGACTTTTTCATAATGACGGGTCTACCTTTCAGTGCGTTGCCGAACTATTTTCAAACAGTTCACATAAAAGAGAAACGCACCGACAGAAAAGCACCAAAATAATATTTAATGATGACAGAGTATGTATGAAAAACGAATGGAAAATTAAACCAAACATCCGGTATACCGAAATCTGATTGCCGGGTAAATTGAGAAAGTGACATTGGATTTATAGCAAACCTAGGTGTAGTATATTTCACTATGTGTTATAACGTGCAAAAATACACTGCACCGCTTTTTAACAGGACACACTTTATACGGTGTACACGTACCTACTTGTATGCAACAAATTGAATAAGTTGCATTTTAGAATATATAATATCATTGTCCCTGTAATAGTTATAACGTCAGACGATTAACGTAAAAAACATTTACAGCGGCGATCAATAGTAATATGAATGACAACAAATACGCACCTATATACATTTCTCCGATTTATAAATAAGTAGCGGTCTACATAATAATGCTTAAATTTCTTGACAATTTAAGTGCGCAGTTTAATACACTTAAGCACAGAAGATCCTATAGGAGGTATCGAGTGCAAAACCGCTGTATTCGGAAGTCCAAGCGCGAATGCTTAAAGTCAAGCCCTTAGTAAAACCTGTATTCTGAGATTAAGTAAAGAGAACTGAAAACCATATACACCAGCCTAAATTTCTCGTATTCCACTATTTAGAAGGCTGCCTGTTATTGAACCACTTCTAACAGACACTTTGCTCTTAACGGTTTAGTGCAATCTACCTGCTTGGTCAATCATAAATTTACTCATAAAACATTTGAGTGCGCAACCTTGTACTTACCGTCCCTGTTTGGTAATGATCATTTCGGTTTGATATTTGTGGAACTTGGCCCAAAGTGGGAAGTTGTTCAGAAGAGCTTGCGTCTTTCCGCACACCTGTAGCCCAGGTAAAGGATATAGGGCTGGCCGCGGATATGGGTGCTGGAAGGGCGAAGTGTAACTCTCTCCGCCAGCCTGGTAAACGTCTTTGGCCGTCGTCGCAAAACCGTCCCCTCCTGCCGGTGCACAGCCCTGTCCCGGGCCGCTTCTCCCCTGGGATCGCATGGTATTGAAAGGACAGCTAGTGAGCGGCGTATGCGGGTAATACCTCCCGGTTTGTGCTTCGAATCCGGCCACAGCCTGACCCGCATGGTACGGGAGAGACAGATTGTCCGAGCTGTTTTGGATAGGGTCTTGATAATAAAATCTGGTATCTTGGATTCCCATTTTAAGATCAGTTAAATCCTTGGTGCGGTAAACGTGGTTGTTTATATCAGCGTCTTTCTCAAAACTTTGCGTTTCAGTCCCATTCAACATGCTGGGGTAAAAATTACCACCTATACCGCCCATTTGCAGCTACAACCTGAACGTCTTTGAAATGTCATAAGTTCACAGTGTCTGTAAGTTTTAGTTAAAAAAATAAAAGCAATCACTACGAAAAAAACTACTCGTTACGCAAAAGAAAAAAACGTTACGGTTGTTACATCGACCTAGGTTATTGACTAATCTGTATGCTAAGCATAAAGTTTCACATTCTTTTTTCAGGTTCTACTGTTAAAATACGTATTAAATAACAAAAACTAGATTTAAACTAACATGTAACATAATAACACTATTCATTGGCTATTTTTAATTCTAAATCTCGGAATACATTTGTCTACCCTTATTTTCGACCTAGCTTCCTCTGAACTCTTAAAACACATGTCTGTCTTTTCTACAAATAATATATACATTTCGTGTCTGGGATAGCTTTGGGGGCGGGGCAGAGGAGGGCGTATGATTGGTTAACGCGACAAGTTTCCGTGTTGCGCCTCTTGACAGTCTGCGAGCGTTTTAGTCCCCGAAAGTTACAAAAGAACACCCCAACAGTCATTTAATGATCTTTATTTGGCAAAACAAAAAAACAGTTCCCTTTGCAGCGGTTTTAGAGTAAATATGCCATGACGCTTAATTTTCAAACGAATTAATAGATTAGTGTTAAATAAGTAATAAACTTAAAATGCACACTTCTCCCTGAGCATCAGCTGCAGGTGGTGTTACGAGGTACCTCTACACTAATTACGTAGGCAACATTGGTTATGTGTCGTGACTATCTTTGTTACATCCTTTTTGCCTCTTTAAGCAATACGATTTACAGGGTGTTTTAGTAATTAGTTTGTGTTTTATCCTGAATTTTCTAAGAGGAATTAGGAAGAGAAGTATCTGATCGAAAGTGCAAAATCCAAGCCGTGTGAGTATATCATTATTAAACCACAGCGGCTACAGTATCAGAATAATCGCACGAAGCCTGCCACGTGTTTCTCCTCACTAATTTAATACGGGGATGACAATTTACATATACTTATTTGGAATACGCCATTATCTGAAGCCACATGAAGTCCCTGGAGTAACTGTGGGCTAAGGGCCTTATTGAATTAGCCTACAGAATCACTCAGCCGATACTGGGATTTAAACTACCTTCCCACCGCAAACACATTGTCCTAACTCACTGAGCAACACATAATTTATGTTATATCGTTCCGCTCAGATTATGGAAAAAAAATCCCTAAATACATGACGTCATGATCATTTTATAACCTTAACTGCAAGTAGACTCTATTAACTCTAGAAAGGCCTATAACTTTTTAAATAAGCAAAATTCAGCGGAGAAATTTCTTCTTAAGGAATCATATTGTATTTTCAGAATCTTTAAAATGAATTCCCATGGATCTCTGAATCTGTACAGTTAACGGTTTAGATCAGTTACTGTTACTTTATTATTTTTCCCTATTTAATAGTTTAAAATTATGTGTTTAATCAAACAATGAATATCTATTTCATTGCTGACACAACCGAGAAATCGTGCCTTTCCTGTAAAGGAAGTTACAGAAGCAATGATTCGCAGCTGGTCGTGTGTGTAAAAAATAGCAGCAAACGGTTCAATCGCAAAATAATTGCTTTCTGATTAATAACCACAGAACTACTTCTGACAGAGTAAAAGACTCACATGAACCTGTGACAATTTTATAGGTAACGTATATCTAAAATCCTATCTTGGAATGCAGAAATGTAACATTAAAGACTTCGTAAGCGACGAAACAAAAGTAGAGCTATACAAAAGAAATGATAGACCAGATTCAGACCAGCCTTTACGCAATTCCATTGCCCAGTTACATTATTTTTCTTATAATATTCTCCCCTCTTTTCAATCAGAACTCATTTACATTGATATTAGATGCGTAATATAGCCTATGTCATCTATGCATATATAAATGACTAGGATATATTATCAGACTGGTGTAAATACTATCATCATGAAAAATTCTGTGGTGTTCGGAGAGTTGTGGTGTTTGTAGAACCGAACTATTTTATTCACTAGAGTAAGCGGTGAATAATTAAAATAACTGTTATTAGGCCTGTAGTTTCTGTTAATTGATGAAATATATTTGAAAGTCTGTCATTGTGACGTGTACTCTATATAGTTAATTTAAATGTGGATTCAAATCAATAGCAGTTGCAGTGTTCTGGGGCATTGAGGGCAATGTTCTTCCTATAATTTACAGAAACAACGCGGCATTTAACGGGTTTTCCTTTTTAGGAAAATTGACTAGAAAACAACCCACAAAAGGTAGGAGATAACGCAAAAAACCAGCACTGAATGATCTGGTACACAACTTAACCCGTAACAGTATTGATGACAACTTGCACTGTCGGTGAACCATGTGTTCACAGCGCACAAGGTCATGTGCAGACAATTAAAAGGCGGGAGTCGCGCCCCTTTAGACGTTTAAAAACCCTGAAATTTTGGTTTTGGGTGAGGTACTGCTAAACAAGCGCTGATCACTCCGCAATATCCAAATGAACTGAACATGCAATACAGTGATCCCTGCCTATTTGGGAAGAAGCGTTCCAGGCCCATCAGCCATACGTGAAAATCCGCGATATAGAAAGACCATATAAATAAACATTTTTATAGTATAAGCATTAAATCGTTGGTGTTAAAAAAAAAAAAAAAAGTTCACAAAAATTTGCTCACAACAATCGTACCACAAGCAAGGTACGCGATACACAGAGAACTGTCCGCGATATATAGCGGGGGCGATAGATGAACCGCGATACGGAGGATCGCTATACTACCCATCTTTCCATCTTCCAGCCGCTTATTCTGGACACTGTTGCGTTAGGAAACTGTGAATGGATCGCTTTCCGTCACAGAGCAACTTCTGTAACTTCAATATTTAAATTAAACATCATTTTCCAAATTGGTGAGATTTTTAAATGTGAATGTATAATGTAGGAATGGATGTGTAGTTTTGCCTGTATCGTGTGGTAAGCCCATATAAAACTGAACCTGTAGTGAAAAAAAACCCAGAAAAAGCCATGTTAAACTATTAAAGCCGATGTTCAAAGTGCCACCCTGTGAAATGCCTTGATGTGCAACATTGTAAGTCGTGGTAACGATATTTATTTGTTATTTGTAAGTTTTCTGAGCTTTTTCATTTAGTCATTTGATTGCATTTAACTAACATTTTATTTTCGAAAACAATTGTGTTTTCTCTGGAAAATTCACATCCTCTTCTCTGGAAATGGTGTTACTTGTAACCGACAATACACTGCACGGAAAAATACAAGAACTGCAGTACTGAGGTTCTTCCATTGATTTTTATGGACTTGGCATCAAAGGCTTACATTCTGTAGCAGAAATTCACTGACTTTTTCACTTTGGAATTTTCAGCTTTTGCTCTTTGATGACAAACACGGGGATAATGTTATGTATGTTTGCTAACGGAGGATTGCAATGGAAACCATGCGGTGAAAGGCTGAGAAGACCAGGGAAGGCTGTATTATGGATAGTGAGAGTGATGTCATTTTACAAATTTCACTTTGCGCAGCATGAATGTGAGTTTGGGGGGGGGGTGTTGATGGTTGTCTCAAGGCAGGCAAAAATCGTGTGAGAAGTATCCTGTTTTATGTAATCCACTGCATGTACACCAATAATTACTTAAGACTCATTTCTGTCTGTGTAAAAACCCATCCTATCTCATACCTAGGGTTTGACTCTCTTCATTGCCCCACTTGAAGAATGTATTGTGTTGTGAATTTCAGTCATATTGAGTACACACAAGGAAACATGGGGGGCGGATCTGCAGAATTTTTTATAATTACAATTAAATTTGAATGTCACGGGCGTATGGGAATCAACACTATATCAGAATTTAAATAAAATCTGGATATGCAGTAATGCAGAAACACACTCACATGCAGTAACCCCATTGCAGGTACGACACAGTTGTCTTTTGACTGGCATTGCATAAATTTTACTTCCTGTGTGTCTCCTAGCAAGGTGAGCTCACAAGGGCATGTGGTGAAATCATTTGTCTTGACATCCTGGACAGCGGGGATGCAATGGGGCGACACCATGGTCAAGCCAGACAGCCGGGTCCTCGCACCCTGGGGCCGGTGCACTCGTTCCTACTGTTTTCCTCAGCAGGTTGAACCTCTTGGAAATGACTTTGCATACACCATTACATCATGTTAATTGTGTTAATGTGACTAGCAGATGGAGTGGGGGCTCCCTTCCCTCACGTGTGCAGGTTGGATAGGTTGAACAGACAGACATGGTCACCCTCATTTTTAATTTAGGATCTCGGTGGCTATCGAAATCACGGTCGGTTTTTGTTTCCAATTGATCGTGGAAGAATGACGGTTTCAAAGTTATGCCCTGATGTTTCATATTAAGAATGTTAAATGCTGCCTTCCTACAACGCAAGAACCGGTTTTAAAGTATTTGAGAAGTGAGGGAGTATATGTGTGTTGCTAGTTGTCCAGTGTCCTGTTGATCAAGGAGTGTAAGAGAAGACTGACAGCCATGAAACAGCCACATCTCACTGAACAAGGTCAGGAAACAGGACTTTTAGTCAATAGTTGTCTCATCAAATTCCCCTCTCACAGCAGCCAAAGCAGAAAGGCTGTGTAATACCAGTGCGGACAGTGTCCTGCTAGCTGAGATTTTATGGAGGCAAATTCTTTTGTATTCTCAATACAGGCATCTGCCATTCCTAAGTCTGTCATTCAATGTTAAATTTCCAACAAGTAAACAAGTGGGCTTCTCTGTCCATTTTACAACCTCTTACCCTGGTCAGGGTCACTTGGACCCTATTCCAGGTAAGACAAGGCTGGGGCACAGCCCGGACAGGACGCCAGTCCATTACAGGGCACAGACACTCTCAGTCATTCTTTGTGAACATTTTAGAGGCCCTAATTGGTCTAATTGCATATATTTGTGTGGTAGGAGGAAAGCAAGTGACCCAGGGAAGAGATGCAGAAAAGGCAACTGTACCATACAACAAACATGTTCAGACAAGTACCCTGGAATGCTGATCTTCACCAACCCCATCTTGGGGGGGGGGGTATTTTCAGTGCAGGGTCAGCTAATGTGCAGTGCCCCTGGAGCTGGGGAGTTAGGGGCCTTGCTCAAAGGCCCCAGACATGTGAGTGTTCCACCTGGACTGGGGTTTGAGCTGGTTATCTTCCGATCAGAGGCACAGGACCATATCTGCTAAGCCACTCACCTTCCCCAGCCTCCGCTGTGCCACCATGTCTGTCCTGAAGCAGGGTTTATGAATTTTGAAAAAATAACAATGGAATATTGTGTTTGCCTTTTCAACCCTTTTGAACCTGGAGCCGATCCCAGGAAGCCTTGAGCAGGACTCAGGGTGCACTTTGGACAGGATCACACCATTATAATTAATTGCACTTTATGTAGATGATTAAACAGTTAGCCGATCCAATGTTATTCTCATTACTAATATTTCACAATGACAGTTACTGAGCTCATGGGGTCTCTTACCACAGTTGTGTGGAGCTTCCATGTTCTCTTTGTGTTTTGGGGCTTTCATACTGTTGCTATGGTTTCCTCTCACAGTTCAAAGACATGCAGTTAGGTGAATTGCATCTTGAAATTGCCACTTGTGCATGGCAGTGGATGATTGGCATCCCATCCAAGATGCTCCTCTGCCTGGTGCCTTCTGCTCTCTGGGATGGGGGCCAGACTCACTGACTCTGCACTGGATAAGCAGGTGGGTGATGGATAGAGGAATGTTACAGTATGAATTCGTAACATGGTGTCTCACCCAATAAAGTGTCTAATTGGAGAAATTGCGGTTGCTTCATATTATATGTTGCTTTGTTATACTTTTTTTAATTGGACCACTTCAGTACATTAAATAACAAATGCCAATCTACTTTAGATCTTGCCACTTACTGTGGTCATTTAGTGAGTCTGAAGGGGCAATAATTCTGTCTCTACACACATTTATACAACTTTTCACATGTATGCATAATAAGATCATATCAAAATACCGAGACCAAAAACCTCTGCGGGAACTGCCTTCTGGAAGTTCAACAAATAAATGTTCACTGCTTCTCAGGAATTTGTAAATGACCCTGAGTTATATTATGTTTTCAATACTGGTTGGCCAGACCGTATGACCACTGTAGATGTCAAGCTCCCTCACTCGGCATGACGTCACAAGTTTGTCAGATCGCTTTCGCTAGAAAACGGTTGGGTTACACTCATCCAAATGGGGCCTACAGCTGAAAAAGCATATGGGTGAAACCTGAGCGAGGGCACAGTGGGCAGACCGGGCCGGTCACCACAGCAGGGCCGGAGCCACGTTATTCTACATCATCATTTATAGTTTTCTCATGACACCACATGGATCTTCAGCAGACCATTTATCATCCTGATACCGGTAAGCATGCTCATACTTATTTGGTGCCCCTGACAGAAGATAATCTCCACCCCCCCACAAAGTCCAGTGCAAGACAGTATAAAATGAAGGACTTGTTTCTGAATAAAAGGCAAGTTTCTGTCATGGTTTTCCATAAAATAAGGATGCAAAATAAATTAAACAAATCATAAAACATGGACGAGTGTACATCTTAATTCTGCACAAATTAAATCCTAATGTTAAGGTGACCTTTACATTTTGAAAAACAAAGCCACCATAATTCTTAAGTGACCAACCAGATGTCTTGGTCCTGCCTCCTCTAGGTGCTTAGACCCGCCTCCTCTACAATCTGATTGGCTGTCTCTCTGAACCAATTATCTTTCCTTCTGCTGTCAGAACATTTTTATGTAAGTAAAACTCCCACGAGAGATAACTGGTTATGGAAGGTGGATGGATGAATGTGCTCCCAAAAAATTGTAGAGTGTAAAGATCATTTATACAGGCTCTAGAACTATCACGTGTTTCATTTCATTTTTCACCTCATTTCATCGTGCATGTGCACAATGACAATAAAGCTAACTTTGAATTTTTCTGCTTTTTACTTACTTTAAAAATGGGTGTAAGATACCGCAATGGTTTCCCAGCCCTGTGTGATCTCCTCGTGTCGTGAGCTTCTCCTCTGGGTGCTGTGGTATCCTGCCGCAGCCTGAAAGTACTCAGGTGTATCACATCTCTAAATTTCCCTTTGTGCCTGAGTGTGTGTCTCCTGCAGTGGGCTGGTATCCCATCCGGGGTGTTTTCTGCCATCTGCCCCATACCACCTGCTATAGGCTCCAGGCTACATCGTACCAGGATAAGTGGTTTTTAGCCCTGCTGAAAAAAACAGCATAGACCAGCATAGAGGGTTACCAGCATGACCAGTATAATGCATGCTGGTTATACCAACGTATATTTTGTGTTTTGGTGCTGGTGGACAAACGTTATTATTGAAATATTGCTGATGGACCAGTTTCATGTGCAGGTAGACATGCATAGTCGTACTGGTCCATCAGCTGCACTAGCACCAAACCAGCACTAAGCAGCACAGCACAGCATGGAAATCATGCTCTCTGCTAGTTTTTTTTAGTGCTTTTAGTATATTATCCCAAAATTCAGCTGGACTTGCATATGCCCATAATGATAACCTGTGACAACAGTTAACAATAATATTGTGAAATTGGCCTGATAAATAAGATATAAAGAGCAAAGTCACTGACAACAGCTTAGCCTTAACTTTGTACAAACGAATGAGCTCCTTCAAGGCATCAGAGAGAACGCCAATCAAATTACCACTCTAAAAAGGTACTGATTAGGAAGACTTAGCTCACTGCTTAAAAGGCACTCAGGAAGCATCATGGTACCGAGAGGTAATAAACAGGACATATGTTTATTCAAACCTCCACACTGAGTGTGAAGTCAGGCTGGAGGAGGTACCGCCTGGAGAGGCTGTGAGAGGCGGGCAGAGCCGCGATAGCAAATTAGAGGGAGCACCAGGCAGAGAAAGAATGAATGGGTAAGATAGCAGTTAGCGTTCTGTAAAATTCGCACCTGATATCACATGAACTCCACATGTATTCCACTGCAACCCTAGAAACAAATAAGCTGCCATTTCCTTGGTTTATAATTAGCTGGTAATCAATGCTGGGTTCCTCGGCGGTGAGAAGGCAGCTGACCCTGCTTTGGGGGCCTGCTACGGTAGGCCGAGATGTTGGAATTCACCTTAAACTCTCCGACGGGAGACCAAGCTACGTTGCAGAATTACCTGCACAGTTATCTTGGCTGTTCTATCAGCTGCTACCTTCATCCGCATTCCATCCTATAATCAGCACCTGTTTCTAGACGTGTCATCTAACAAATACAGTGTCCAGTGATATACTTCCCCAGCATAAGAGTAATAGAACATGCAGTTGATTTGTATTGTCTTACAAACAAAGCCCAAGAGATCAAGGGTAAACTATTAAATGGAGGAATCCCAAGAAACAAATTGTAGTGAATCTGCTGCATCCGAGTTTCCCCCAGACTGGCATAAACCATTATGCCCCCTGACATTTGTTATGGAAGAATAAAGATAGAAACATGAAGCACTTGGGGGACAATATGAATCTCCAAGTCAGCTTATGATCCCCTGCCCAATGCCTCCCCTGACCAACAGCCCTAGGCATTTCAGGAGCCTTCCTAGAGTAGGCTGAACTCCCTTTGTGTTCTCAGGCCGCACACATCGTAAATGTTACCGATGACAATGAGCCCAAACTGCCTTGAACATGAATCAAAACAGTGCCGTGTCTAGTATCGTTTGTTATTCTTTTTCTCCCCAAGTTTGTCTATTAAGTTTTGCAAGAAGGGACAATCCCTACTAAGACCGCAGGAACATTACAAACCCAACGGTAGGAAGGAGGAGGTTGGGATGATATCTGCTTCAGCAGTATTAGTCTCCATGCCAGAAGGATAGCGAACGGGATCGTGCCTGGTATCATTTTCTGAATGATATAAACAGATATTCACATGAAACTCAAGGTAAAATTCTGAACCATAAAAGGACCATCATTTATCAAGCAGAGTTTGTCATTACACTGCAAAATCAGGGGCCGAAGGGTAGTACCTGCTTTTCTTACTTATTACCTGATCCATTGCTGAGTTTAAAACCTGTGACGGCTTCAATCAGACATGTTAAAGCTGTCTGAGATGGGGCTTGTGGGGCTGCTTTGGTGACGCTATCGCCATGTGTCTGGCTAACCTGCTGTAAATGTCTGGATTGGCTGCAGCGGGTTCTACACATGACAAACTCTGATGCTTTGCTGCTCCGACTGCAGATTGCATAGATTTGATGGAACAGGGCAGCTGCTGGAGAGACACATTCCTTCGGCTTGCCCTAGTGCTCGGAACCAGCCCCCATGACACCGTCTTTCCTTAGCTTACATACGCAACCCCCCCAAGGTCCAATAGCTCTGCGCTGCTTAGTTAGGTTCTGTTTCTTGGGCAACGACAGTGGCAGTCAGTAATTACTGAAATATTATCACACATGATTTTTTTTTTTTTACTTAATCATTATATATCTTAGTATGTTACATTTCCCTGCTCTATTAAATAAGTAAGGTGTGATTAAATGATAGCATTAAATGAAAACAAAATTAGATTGGATATGACTTACGCTTAAACACAAACTTGAGCAGTTTACTAATCTATCTATCTATTTATCTATCTATCTGTTCATCTTCTGGTGACGGTTGCATTTTCAATTTGCAGCTTTATATTATAATTGAAGCCACAGAGATTAGTCATCAATGGGTCATTGATAAAATCAACACAAATTTATTGATAGTTTTCCTTTGGAAAGTGCTTTGATTCCTCATGGGTCAAATTGCATTTTTGGTAACTGTGGGTTACCTGACCTCATCTTCTCCCTCCTGGACAAACAGAGCTCTGGCTCTTCTTGCCACCAAGTGAGACCCCTATATGCCTACAGCAAAAACGCTTATTACTGACCTGGAAAAGCAAAGATATATATTAAGCAGATTTTGTCCACTTTTAAACGGATTAAATTTATCTGGAAAATGACATGATGTTCAATGACAGGAATTTGACGGCATGACAGGAAATCTTCTCCTGTATAACTTGAACATCCTTAAATCCTCCAATAATGAACTAATACATATTTCAGATGATAGCGGAGGTATCGAATAGTAGTCAGCTATGAAAGAATTCTGCATACTCACTATGTTATACCTTATATGTTTTACCTTTATGATGGCACTTTAAATTGGTTTTTATGGCTCTGTAATGCAAATGTTTTTGTCAATGAATATTATTATTATTATTATTATTACTATTATTATTATTATTATTATTATTATTATTATTA
>JAABNX020000106.1:27727995-27741868 GCA_015163995.2 Mormyrus lacerda | reverse complement strand
GGTTGATGGCCTGTTTTTCGCTGGTACTTGTGACTAGTGACATGGTGAATTGCAACAGCAATAAAGGGAATTAATCAGTCAATCAATCAATCAATCATATTGCAGTTTGATGAAAAATGAGGAGAGTGACCGATCATTTGTGCGACCGATCATCTGTGTGACTGATCATTTGTGCTTATGCTTATGTTTTCTGTGTCTGACATTTGTGGCTGTCCACCCAATCTAATACTGTAATAGTGCAGTGGACCCCCGCTGTGGCCCCTGTCTGATCTACAAAAAGAGGACTGATGCTCTTCCATTTCACATTCTTGCCAATGGCCAGGCAGTGACAAGGTAAGTGTGAAGTCATCATTCACATCATTTGAGTCATTCCTTACAGTGCAGTTATCCAAATCTTCTTGATTCACAACACTGTTGTAAGACTGTAATCTAATCTCATCCCTTCTACCATTAAATTGCCATATGACTTAATCCATCTGAGGCCATACGGTAATGAAGTGTGTTGAGATTTTAAAAACATGAATATGTTGCTCCTCTCTACTGAAATACTGACACATCGTTGGACTACCGGCAAACCTGTTCTGGTGTCAGCAAGATCGATGCTATATCCGATGTGAATCCATGCCATTTTCGGCAGCAGATACTTAGCACAGACAAACACTGCAAGCAAACCCCATCTGAGCAGCAGCTAAGCGTCACTGTTTACGACGAGGAACTGGTTCTTTTTCTCCTTTAAAACCTTAACCCAAGCCCTGCTTATGACTAGCTGAGTCATCTGTCTAAATATAGCCCTCTGCGCTTAGGCCTCAGTTATGGCTAAGCCTCAGCTGTTAATCGCCAAGGCGATGCAAAATTACTATAATGTGACTCTGTGCTCATAGTACGTTTCCCATTGGCATATACAATACACCATGGTGGAAGTGACTATTCTGCATAGTTCTGCTATAGGTAATATCATCATATCTAGAAAAATGAGCTTAACATCCTTTTGCATTCCAATGTACCTACTTTGCATTGTCCGTAATGCTTTTTTATGCTCAAGATAATTTCACCATCTCTCCATCTTGCATAACGGCATACCCAGTACAGGGTAGGAGTGACACTGGGCACTATCCCAGAAAGAGATGGTACCAAGGCAGAAGATCACATAATCACATCCTAAGTGTAATTCATACACACCAATGTAACTAATCTGCAGAGAAGACCACTGACAATATGTAGATTCCAAATTCCACAGTCAGGTGCAGAACTTGAATCCCACCAGGCCACAGCTGTTCAAGGTAAATTGACGGTGCAAATAGCTGCCTACAGTTATATCATATATTAATCCAGTGTCCTTTTCAGAGGTGCACGCTTTACACTGCTAATGTATTTTTAGTCTCTCTACTAGAAGCATCGTGAAATCCTTTTTAGCTGAGAAGAGGAAGATGCTGCATCAGATGTACATAACTGTTCTCAGAATTGTCATATAGGGAGCATCTGGATGTGCTGTACCTGTAATATGTTCCATTGCTCAGGGAAGAAGAAGCCGGGGCTCGGAGGTCTCATATGTTCTTGAAGCCCCGTGTGGTGTTCAGAATGGTCCTTCTGTGCATGGATGTGTGACCTGTCTGTTTACAAGGGGGTACGGTGAGACCTAGAAGATGGAGGTTCTGCCCCACTGCCTTTGCCTGAAAGAACCCTCTATCCCTTTCTACCACTTGTTGACATATAGTCACCTCTGTTGACGTAAATAGTTTCTAGCCTATCTGTGTGTGTGTGCATGTGTGCGTGTGCCTGTATGTGTGGTTCTGTCAGCTCAGGTCACAGTGATGCCGCGAGCCCTGGAGGACTGCAGACCTGCAGGGTGGACTTATGCTCATCAGCAGCATTAGGCCATGCTGAGGTGATGTTTGACCCCCTGGGAGAAGCGGGACCTTGCCTGGACCATCACCAGGTCAGAAGAACATCACAAGTACCACCCACATTATACAAATCACTTTTTGGAATCGGGAGGCCTTCTTTTATGCCTATAGTACGTGTCACTTTGGGCCTATTAAGTCTTCTCTCTACACGGAGGAGTGAGAGAAGAATCTTTCTGTTATTTTTGCCCCATCACAATGCACCTATGAGAGGAGCTTCATTATATCCCAGAACAGGGGTATTATGGTAAAACCACAGGGGTGAGATGCAGCAAAGGAGCAACAACGGAACCTTGATTCTGGCAACTCGGAATGTGAAGTGACAAAGGGCGCCCTTTGCACGAGAGCTGATGTGGCGGAAGGGTTAACATGCTCCTCCCTCTAGGGGTTAACCTTCCGGTTAAGATCAAATGGTAAAACTAGGTCATGGGGAAGACCGAGAGGCCAACAGGGAGAGTTAGGGACCGCAGCTGCACAATGGACAAAAAAGACAAAGAGACCAGAAAAGGCCAATAAAGCATTATACTTAGCAAGAATAGCAGAATGATAATAAGGAGGAAACTCTAGATGACTGCATATTCATCCAAAAATTGGAAGGCTGTAGATATTACATCAACAAGGTTTTGAGCTGTCCAGGTAGGCAACTCAGTTGGTCACATCTATAAATGTTCATCTGGGTCAGATGGCTCTTTGGACTCTGAGCTACACAGAAGTATTTCTATTTGATTCTAATGAACGTATTCATGCATGTTGTGTGCATCATACTTAAGGAACCATCAGGGGAAGGTATCTATGGAATTAACCAGAGGTGGATGGTTCAGGTCCAAAAAGTAAAAATCAAGATCAAGATTTTGTTTAAACCAACCAGCTGAGGATTTTGTGACTGTGACTATTGATACTGAACTGGTTGATTGGAACTAAATCTTGTTCTGGATTTTCACTTTCTCGATCTGAACCATCCACCTCTGGGATTAACCTTTGTCTGCCCCATTTATAGACAAGCTCTGTAGCAGATGACTTGATGACTGCATTTTTCCTATTATTACCCATCTTTGGCCACCTCTCTTGTTCTACTAATTAAAAGTAACATCCACCCTCTAACATTGACTTGTTACGTCAGATGGAATCAACTTTGTGTCAGGGGGCCTGGGGCTTGTTAGCTCTAACGAGCCTAAGATTCTAATTAGACACCAAAAAGGGAGGGGCACGGCGGAAAGAGCCCCACTGTGATTTTTGTGGCCTTGAGGCTGACGATATTTATATACCGTTCATCCTAAACATCGTGGAGGTGAGACAAGCATGTCTCTGGTCCCAGGCCAGTCTGTTCTGTGTATGGGCATGCATGCTTTTGCTTATAATGAAGTTGTCGCATAAATTTCTTGAGGTTGAATTAATATTTGTGTTGCTAGAAAATGGTGATACCTTCCTATATTTGATCATGCCAAATAAGGCTGAGAGAATCCATTATCCATCTTCTGTAGATGCTTGTCCTATTCAGGGTCCTGGGGGGACTGGAACCTATCCTGGGGGCTACCGGCGCAAGGCAGGGAACAACCCAGATGCGCACATGGAGAGAATCCATTAATAATAATACTAATAATACTGTAACAACAACTAACACCTTATTGACCCCCTTGGGGAAATTCTCTTTATGCTTCCCCCAACTTGCTCCTTGTAGAGTAAGCTGGTGCCAAAGAGCTGCCACCTGTTGTGGCACCCAAGGGGTCAAGGGTCATGTTCAAAGACATGCAGAGGTGAGGTTTGAACCAGGAGCCCTCGGCTCACAGGCACATAGGCTTAACCCTCTGAGCCGTGTGCTGCCACCTCGAGCTTTTTGCGTTTTTTGGAGGATCGTATACCTTTGTAGAACTTGTGTTAGGCACACGGCTGGAAAACCAGATACAAACAGACCTTCAGCCATCCGACAAAACAGCTCTGCGCTTCGTACTTTAATCTGTCGTCTTCTTTTGCAGTTGTTTGCCTGTGAGCTGCGCTTGTCATTTACGTGAATCATCCCTGAAAAGGCTGTTCTGACAAAAACTGCCACAGTGCCTCAACCAGACAATAGATGGGGGTGCGGAATGTCAAACACATGAGGATATTGATTGTGATGATATCCAGCCTGGCATGGGACAGCAAGGGCTGGCACCTTGCGGTTCGTTGGAAGTGACACGGCACCGACTTGGGCCACATCATAGCAGACAGAGAGCTGAAGTGTGAGAAGAGATGCCGGACTCATGAGGGACTTGTGTCAGTAATGCATTCGATGACATAAGTGGTGTCACCGAAGCTTTGTGTTAGCAGAAGTGGGCTGGCAGGCAGGGGCGGCGTGTGCAGCAATTCTCCCCTCTGTTCTCAGCAGACGTTAAGATTTTCTCCTGCTGGTGTCTTCCAACAGCGATGATAGCGGAAGACCAGTGAACTCCGCCTTAGTAGGAAAGTAGGAAAACAGCTTGAGCGGAACAACAGCTCAGAAACTTTGGCCTGGCCTTCTCAGGACCCTCACCATCCCTTCATTGTTAACGTTTGTAACCAAATCGCGTTTATCTGAAGGTGATGCAAACTCCTAAAACTCTTGCAAATTTGTGCAAACAAAAGACAGCATGAAGACATAAGATAAAACCAAGCAATTTCTGAGAACAAAACAAACCACGTTCTATCACTGGGAGTGTTTGGTGGGGGGGGCCTTTGCCTCACACCTCCCATGCTGGGTTTTTTAAACCTCTCTGCACTCTGTGTGTGTGGAATTTGCTCTCTGTATCATGCAAGTGTCTTCTGGGCTCTGGGTGCTCCAGGTTCCTCTTACAGTCCAAAGACATGCAGTTACCTCAACCGGTGTCTCTAAATTGCTCGGACTGTGAGGACCATGGGATGGACTGGCATCCTATCCAGGGTGTTCCTGCCTTGTGTCCTGTGCTGCCATGGATAGTCTCTGCCCCCCCCCCCCCACCATGTCCCAGTATAGGATATAAGGAGAAAGTTGGATGCTCTATGCGTTACACTATCATACTTATAAAAGCTGCTTGATACTGTATGAAACAACCATCAGTCTTTTTTTACCTGACAGTCAGTCGATTGTAATCGTGATTTAAGCAACCAAGAATAACTCGACTAAGCTGAATCATGTTGTAATGACTGTTTATTTCATTTTAGGCTACAATTAATGAATCACCTAAGACACAATAATGGAATTTCATGCGCAAAGGTAATCTGAAGGATTTAGATAAAAGCTGATTTAATATATGTTTCATTAATGTGATACTACCATATCAAGTTCAATGTTTAATTTTAATTCTTAGAAGACGAAGAATGGAGATACAAACCTTAAAACACAATTCCCCACTATTCTGTTATAATCCCTTTTATGTAAGGATACAGATGATTTATATTCTATGTTTATTCATTTGTGATTGGTTTTGAATAGGCAGGTTTCCATGCCTGTTTTAGGCAATAAGCATATATGTTAAATATGCGTTATGTATATTGTGGTGTCTAAGTAGAAGGTATTAATGGTTGATTAATGGTTTAATCTAGTTTTTCGTGGTACTTGATAATGCCGTGTAGAACGTTGCCTGCAATAAATATGGCAACGGGACAAATGAGCGAAGGACGGACAGAACATGCTAACAAGCTCTGACTGTTTATTTACATATGTTTGGTTATTTTGAGAAAGGCCTTTGCAGTGGAAGAGGATCAGTCGCTGACATCAGAACTTGGTCACAGGTGGGAAGGAAGGGGCATGCTGGGGGGGGGAATCGGGGAGGGCACATGAGAGCACTACTGCAGTAGGAGGACGGGGGCAGTGTGTTTGTCTGCACCAAAACAGGGCACCTCCTTGCTGAAAATGACAGTAAGACTAAAAGTGAGACAAAAACAGAAGACCCCCACACCGGAAATGCGAAATGAAAGAATGATTCTTCTGGACATAAGTGGGGATAGCACAGTTATGGTGGTTAGCACTGCTGACTCACTTCTGGGACAAAGGTTCAAGTCTCCACCATGGCTTCATGCGTGTGCAGTTTGCTTGTTCTTCCTGCGTCATTGTGGCGTTTCCTCTGGGCTCCCCAGTTTCCCCCCACAGACCAACAACACGATGAGATTATTTGCCATTACCAGATGGCCCATAGGTGTGCATGTGTGTGTGGATGGACTGTGAATGTGCCCTGTGATGGGTTAGCACACCATCCTGGGTTATTCCCATGGCTTTGGGGATAGGCTCTGCACCCCCCATGACCCTGAATAGCATAAATGGTTTTGGAAAATGGATAGATGGATTCTAACCTCATTAACTGGAACTTTTTCACTGTCTTGCTGAAAGTGTATTGTACTGAAGACTGATTCTGTTTGGTAATTGAGGTTATTAATTGAATTATTAGACACTAAAGTGTTTAGATATAAATATATTATGAGTCCAGGTTATGTTAAAAGGGGCCGTTTGAGTACATTTTCGTATTTTATCATCGATCGACGTCCATCCATCGATTCATCCAACGGCTCCCCAAGTACAGGGTCCCGGATAATGAGCAAAGTGTGCAGAGCATTTCAAATAGGAAGACGGCGTTAAAAGAGACGCAGAGGAGATTTTGTTGGTGAGGCTGCAGGGGGAGGAGCCCCGGCTGCGAGTGACAGGCAGCTGGCAGGTGCTGAGGCCCCGTTCTGCTCAATATAAGCTTCCTAATTGCTCAGAAAATTATAGCCAACGCTGATTGCACATGACTTGAGCTGACATTACAGTGATACTGTGATGTCTAATATGCCCCTACCCCTGTGCCCCGTGGTCCCAGTCTCTGTCCCTCCCCCCTCCCCAAAGCTGTACCATCCCTGTTGACCAAAGTTCTGCCCTTGATGACCGTCGGGTGCCCTGCGCTTCTTCAAGCTGTCCACAGTGCGGACGTCCCAAAGTTCAGCCTTGTCACTCCGGGGCGTCGTGCCCGGGTGCCACTCCTCATCCGTCAGCCCAGCTGCTTGTGATCTGTGCCCCCCCCCCCACTCCATGCCAACACACACAAAGCACACATCTGCAGCTGTATGCATGTATGTATGGGTGTGTGTGAATCCCTGCCTGCACCCCTGGCTGGTCCATGTGGCCCCTCAGCGTCATTGCAGAGGCAGGTGGAGACCCAGGTCTGCCCCAGCTTCCTCCCCAGATGGTGCTTCCTGATCTGAGGCCTGGACACACCTCTAGGGCTCTTAATCTTTATTTGAATTCAGGTCAAATCCTGCAGATCCCAAACCAGAACTTTCCACCCAACAGTAGATTCCACAGAGAAACATCTCCATTTCTTTTGCCGTGAATTATGTTCTGCTTGAATGTCTTACATCATGCAATGCATCAAGTTTATTTATTTAATTTTTTTATTTGACCTAATAATTATCCACAAATTAGCCCTGTCCTTATCTTGACTGTTTCTAACCTGCTCTGCATTCTTCTGAAATGAACAGAAAACAACACACAAGGCAGCATGCAGATATCTGACCCATGTGGATTAACGATTCAAACTGAGAATCAGCTCAGGCTTTCCAGGCTAAAGAAAGTATTACACTTCTTTCTAAGTAATTACATCTATGGGTCACCATTGATCGATTGCCATTATTATCAATGAAATAATTATTTTTAGAACTTCTCAGTCTGACATCCATCTATCCATCCATACCTTTACCATAAACTGAATCTCTGATTCTTTGTTAAACCCTTGGGATCAATGGGTTTGAGGTAGGAACTGAAGTGAACTATGTATTGATAATTTTGATGCTACCTGGAATATTTCTGAGGATCCCCTGTGACTGTGATAAGTGTTAGAATGTGGGTGGATGGATCTATAAACTTGTCCATATTAATGATGTGTAGGTTGCATACATATATGCATGTGTATATATCAATATGTACATGTCAGTAGTTGTGTGAGCAAGTCAGTGGATCTGTGCTGTGTGTGTCAGTCAGGCTGTCTGTGTCTCTAAGATCATTGATCAGCTGGCCTGTGTGTTCCCGTACTGTGTGTGTCAGCCTGTGTTCCGCTGTGCCTGTGTCTGTGTGTGATGCTGTGGCTGAGGCCATCTCTGGGGTCGACTGGCCCGGGAGGCTCGCTGATGTGTTGTGACAACAGGGGGACGGGCTGGTCGGCGCTGTCTGTGTGGCACCATATTGCCCGGTTCCTCGGGGAAAAGGGATCAGCGTGCCAGCCTTACCGGAAAGTGCTAATAGGCGCAACACGTCTTGCTTTCACACATTAGGGTGAGTGGAGGGTGACAGATTGGAACTGTGATACTGGGGAGTGTAAGGGAGACTGGCTGCTCTAGGGGCGTACCGCTCGGCGCTGAGCGGCATGGGCTGGTGATGGGGGCTACTCGCTGAGGCCAGGCACCCACCAATCGGCAACATGGATGCGCCACAGGCCTGGGCCCTCAGTCACGGCTGCCAAACAAAAGTTGCAAAAAAGTGCCAACACAAGACTGTCTAAGTGCATAGCGGTGTGCTGTTCTGCGCTGCCCTGAAAGGTGGACTATGTTTTATTTATTCTGCATTTAAATCACACACCGTTTCTCCCAAAGGAACGGCTATAATACACCTTGATCACACCAAAGAGCTTGTCTGAAGCTCAAAGCTCAAAGCCTCCCATCGACTGGTATCCCAAGTGTGGTTTGCTAAAACCTCACTTGTTAATTTTGTGCCACCAAAATACATTAAAAAACAGAAACAGAAGAATGAGTTTCATCAGTCACTGTTGCTAGATTTAACCTTGATATGGTGAAAGTTTTGAAAGATAAAAACGGGCTGAGACAGTGTTCTTAGAAAAGGGTGAAAAAGTTCCACTCTCTGTGGTATTATTTTTCTTCAGTGTCTCCGGCTTCCCTAAAATGAGAATGTCCTGATGACAATCATAAGAGATGGCAGGAAACCAACGCTCTTTACACTCAGTCACGTGACTCACGGTTCGCCGTGTGGATTTCCTGAGGAGACAGGAAACTCTGGGAGGAAAAAAAGCTCAGTGAAGAATTTGATTTGGGCAAAATCTTTTAAGTGAAACAAATTGCATGTTTTCACGGTTACACACTTACATGTGATTTCATGTAAGATGCAGGTGAGGAAAGGCTGGCATTTAATGTTGGGTCACAACAACGTCAACACAGGCTTTCTAGCATATGATTGAACCTGTGGATGTGAAATAAATAGGAACCATGAGCTCGTCAGCCTTAGAGCATTCTACACGAAAACATAGGTGATTCATAGAGAAAGTGCTTCACCTCTGTGTGTCCTCAGTACATGTAGAAAGTAGTACTGTGTGGTTCTGTGGTTTCAGACAGGCAATGGTGCAATAACACTAACTATGTTTCAAACACAGACACAAGACACATGGAATGTGACAAAGCTGACTGAGGTTTTACTGAATGACCTGGGAATATAGATAAAGCATTGAGACCCATGGCTTTGCTTCTTGTATAATGAGTAAAGTACTGGCTGTGTTCTTCAATTATCTGTGGCACATGCGTATAATTCTATTAGAAAAGTGTAGCTTTCAGTGTTTTTTTTTTCTTAGTTCTACTGACAATATGCATAGGTTCAAGTAATATATTGAGTGTAGACAAATTCCTTTCGGAGCAGAAACTAGCCAAAGTGACGCCATTATACATGATGTTTGAATGGTAGGTTCATGATTAGACAGGTATAAGTGTGCTGTCATGCCATGAAGAATGAAGGACTCAAGAGCAGTTGTGGAGTTTATAGAATTAAATGGGCAAAGACTGGGTACAAACAGCATTAGGAGGGATCCAAAATGGGAGGACAGACAACCAGGAAAGGCACAGGCAACAGGAAGGTTTGGCATCAATGATCGGACTGGGGAGCACTAGACTGGGAAGCATGTATATATGGAAGTAATGAGGGAGCTAATGGGAAGCAGCTGGGAGTGATTAACATGGGAATTAGGAATGAGAGGTAAGACAAATGAGTAACAGGCGTGGCTTGTTAGGACCATATAAGGGAGGAGACAGGATGGTTAGGTGGACATGGCAGGCAGGACGTGACACATGGGGGATATTTGCATAAAGATTATATGCTCATGATCTGGCCCTTGTGCTTCCCATGTAATTTAATTTTCTGTTTTTTTGGTTTTCTAAAACACTGCTATAGTGAAAAATTAGAATTTATAATTGAATATTGCCCTTGTATCATTCTTTAATAAATATATTCAGAAAACAATAACAATTTAAATGAAAAGCTATTTCAAGCCATTCTGTATAACATTGTTACTGTTATGATTTTCCATCAACTAAACCATTCATTTGGATAGCTAATTTACCTCAGTACCTGATTCTTTTAATAACTTTGTTGTTTTCCTGTGAAAAACTTTTAAAACGCAAGAAGGCAAAAATGAAACACTTCGTGCTAGAACACCACAGAATTTGACAACACAGAGTACATAGCCCAATGAAAACAATCGAGGAAACGGTGCAAATAGATATGTAAGTAACTTATCTGAAAACTGAAGCCGAGAGCAGCGTGTGTGGGAGGTCGTGGTGAGCGTATACATCTCTGAGGGTGTGTGGTTATGGAACTGCGTGTACGGGGGGGAGTTGGTTCAAGTTGTTTGTGATCACAGACCTCAGAATGGAAAGACACTGAATAATATCCAAAAAGGAAACTTCACGGTGAATTTCTTTTCAGAGATTCTATTTCCTATAAAGGCCACACTTATACAAAATCACTGAACTGAATTTCGTTCTACACTATAGGCTTCTTTCATGTTGTTATATATTATTCAGACACATAACTACATCAAATATTTGTACTAGTATTCATTGAATAATACATATATAAAAATACGTCTCTCTTGTCATCTTACTATGGTGTTAAAAACTTTGTTTTCTGTATTTAATTTCTGTACTTCATTTCTGATTTTGAAATATAGACAATTAATTTATTGGAAAATAATTAACTTAGCTAAAAACTACATGATTCGGCATAACAAAATACACTTATGTTTATCTGCTATACATTTGCACTTATGCAGAATGGAAGTAATTATCAGTTTGCAAAAGCTAACACGCCCCATCTCGCTTTACTTACTTTAGAGATTGTAATGATAATTAGAGATTGAGAGGAATAGAAAGGCTGGATAGAATGGACAGGAAAAAAACACTGATCAGACTGTGATATTGTCTTAGAAAAGAGCTTAGTTTAAGTGATCTGACCTCCAAAATTCCTGTCCAATCTTGTAGACCCAGGGCAAGAGCAGTTGCTCAGGAGAGATGCAGCCATCAGAAACAGACGTCTAACAGGATCCAGCTTCAAACGAACAAGAGTCACACTCCATTGTTGCTTGACTTCTTGGTCCTATTGTTTACATTATAACAGGCACATGAACAATGGCCTCTGTGACGCCCAGATGCAGGCAGTTAGGCAGGTAAGCAGAGTCCTTATCTGTCTAAAAGGCAGCTCGGGTCATATCCTGCTTCTGTGACATTTTGCAGTCTGCTTTCTTTACGTCCTTTATTTTATTTTTCAAGAAAACACCAGATAAACAAGCCCAAATCCTGCTAGACTTTGCTTAATTCAACCCCCTATGTCCCCACATTGAAACACAGGTCAACGGGTCAAACTTCAATGGTGACTTTCTCCTAAGTTTGCTGTCTAGGGCAGCCCATCTCTTCTGCAGCCTCTACTGAGTGCAGGCTGTGTAAATGTACTGATTTCTTAAGTGTTTTCATCATATGAAAAATGCTGCTGTTTATTCACTGAAATACAGAATACAACCAGATACAAGTATTTGTGATTTTGGCGTGTTGATTCAAAAGGCAGCACTGTTTTGGGGGTTGAATCTCACCTCCAGTCTGTCCGTGGGGGATGAAGTGCATGACTTACTTTGCTGTGACATCTCTGCTGCCTGGACCGCACCATCATCCATCCTGCCGTCAGCATCACCTGCATGCCCAGACATCAGCATCCAGATCTCCACTGGACCGTCGGCTTTTAACAAACTGGAGCATTTAAACCAGGGCGTTGTTATTTTGCACTTGCTCTGCTGGCCCCTGGAGGATGGACTCCCTCGTTGAGTATGGTTCCTCCCAAGGTTTCTTCGTACTAGGAAATTTTTCCTTGCCACTGCCGCCACTGGCTGGCTCAGTGTAAATGTGCCGTACAAAAAATAAATTAAATTGAAAATGAATTGAATCTGCATAATCTCCTCAGGTCATATGCATCTTCTCCCAATACCAAGGAACACAAAGATTTTACTTGTGGTTTTGGCAATACCGGTCTTGCTAATTTGCCTGCAAGAATGAACTTCATAGAATCATAGGATTGGTCTCATTTGGCAAGGATGCAAACTGGTATATCCTTGATATTTGCAGTGGGACAAGAACAACATCCAGGGATTTTTTCTATCCTCTGTACTTCTGATTCTGAGTATTGGAACTGGTCTTTGGCAAAGACAGATGATGTAAAATGGTTACACAAGAACAGAAGTATGGTATATTGAGAAACAATATAAATCCTGCAGTTGGGCAAAGTCATGTCTTTAAGACACATGTAGTGTTTGGGTGTGACTGTATGTGTCCTGCAATGGACCGTCACCTCTTCTGAGTGCTCTCCTGCCTTGTGCTGTGTGCTGCCAGTGACAGACTGCAGACAGGATGGATAAATGGTTGCATATTTGTAGTGATAGTGGCTGAAAGCAACTGAGGCACTGAACTGTTTTCAGCAAACTGAAAAGATATATTCACTTATTTATATTTGTGCCAAAATAGCCTGCACCTTTGGATCCTGTGCAAGTGTTGATCAATGAATTTACATTTAATACATTTTTATTACTATAGATTTCATTCTCGTGGATGGTTTTATCACCGATCAAAGCTTGGATTAGTCTCTGCTTCTCATATACAAGGGCTTCTGCATTTTTCTTTGCTTTGTTTTGTGGCTGGAGATGTCTGTGTAAATACCGGCATAATCCAGTTATGTGTTTTAGTGTCAGTTTCCTCGTTTTGGTTTGTTGTCTGATGTCTAACTTCGCCCTATATATATTCCCATCCCACTGCATTCCCATCCCACTGCATTCCCATCCCACTGCTCGTTTCACTTCCTGCACACACAGTAAATCAGTGTGAAGTCTGGACTTTAAAGCATGTACGCTCTGTTGCCAGCTACCTGGCCACGCTGAAAGTTTTGTGCCGTATCCAAAGCCTGACGTATGCACGCAGATTACAGACCTGGAAAACGGATGGTCCATCTGTACTCAACGAACGTCAAATCTTCTTACATTAGCAGGGGTGCAGATGTTCATCACTGCTTGATTAGCGTGAAGAGCAAAGGAAACCGCTGACAGCCGCTAAGCCAGGCCGTGCGACCGAGCACAGTGGAAGTACGTCACCTTATGAGTCTTTATTGCCAGCTATCTGCTTTCTAAATCTATTTTGCCTTTTTCACCAACTACTATAGTTTTTTTTAAATACTGTGCAGTGTGATAAATAAATTAAATTCATAAGGGACAAAAGCCAATATTTTATATGAGACACGTGGCTTCTGGATTTTCAGGCACATAGGCATTTTTCACTAGGTTCTGAAAACCATGTGATTTACTGTTAGTGAATATATAATATTGCATAATAATAATGATCTGTTGTGAATTACATGATAGAATTTAAATGGGAACGCCAACCAAACTTTAGGGGAATTTCACCCCAAAAGCATGTACAGTGTGACTGGTCAATTTCCTGTGTATATAGAAGATACACCCTTGAACATCAGAAATTTACAAACAAGAGGAGGCCATTTGGCCCATCAAGCTCGTTTTGGGAGAACTCGACTAATAGCTCAGAGTTGTTAAAATCTTATTTAGCTCTGATTTAAAGGAACCCAGGGTTTTAGCTTGCGCTTCACTAGCAGGAAGACTATTCCATACTCTACATGCTGTGTAAAGAAGTGCTTCCTCAAATTTGTTTTAAAATGTTCTCCCGCTAATTTCCACTTATGGCCACGA
>JAABNX020000106.1:27708959-27727895 GCA_015163995.2 Mormyrus lacerda | reverse complement strand
CCATTTGGCTGAACAGCATCCAGACCTATTAGAATCTTATATACCTGGATCATGTCCCCCCTTAGTCTCCTTTGCTCGAGGCTAAACAGATTCAGCTCAGCTAATCTCTCCTCATAAGACATTCCTCTTAGAGCAAGAATCATTCTTGTAGCCCTCCGTTGCACCTTTTCCAAGGCAGCAATGTCCTTCTTAAGGTATGATGACCAAACCAGCACACAATATTCTAGGTGGGGTCTTACCAAGGAATTGTATAATCGTAGCATCACTTCACTTGACTTAAACTCCACACACCTAGAGATGTAACCAAAAATTCTATTGGCCTTTTTTTATTGCTTCCCCACACTAGAGAGAGTGGGACATATTAGCATCAACATACACACCAAGGTCTTTCATCAGCGACCTTTATTTCAGTGAAACCCATAAAATATCTGTACTTTATATTTCTGTTCCCTGCATGGATTACCTTACATTTATCTGTGTTACATTTCATCTGCCAGGTATCAGCCCAGTCGTTAATTAAATCCAGATCCCATTGTAGCCTCTCCCCTTACTTGATCAGTATCTCCTACATCACCCACCTTGATGTCATCTACAGATTAACCCAGTTTATTCTAGGTATTGGAGTCAATATCATTAATGTAAATTCGGAACAATAGTGGTCCGTAAATTGAACCCTGCGGTACCCCACTATGAACGCAGGTCCACTGTGACACTGTATCTGTAATAACTACTCACTGCTTCCAGTCACTTTCGAACAGTTCCTAAAATCCCTGCAGCTTTGAGCTTAAGCAAGAGAGACACTTCTGTTACTATTCAGGTACTATATTAGTTAATATCAACTCATTACTTAATAATGGTAAGAGATCACTTGGAGGGGGGTGGAACTTAACAACTCATTTACTACTCAACAACAAATCATGAACTAATATAGGTTTCCCCATGAAAACTGTCATGATTGATTAACGATGAACAAGCATGGGATGAGTACTTATACTGAATGAATACTTAGTTATTGGTTAAATAATGCATTAAATAAGCATGTACTACTACAATATCCATGTCCCCCCAAGTAAAGTGTTACCAAAAGTTATATACCTGGAAAATTCGAACTATTTTTGTTTACCTAGGAAATGTCATGTATTCCTGATATTTCAGCTCGAAAACAGAATTTCCCTGTTGCTAGCATCAGTGAGTCCCTCATGTCGGTTACCAAGTGCTGGCAGTATGTGAAGGGAAACAGCAGACTAGACTCATGCTGTATGAAACATCCATCTGTGATCAACCTGCCAGGAAACAAAACATGTAAATGCTTCTTTATTACTTACAAGAAACGAAACAATTTGATGTAAATTCCTCCATCCGTAAGCATGAGGAGCAACATTCATGATAAATGAGTGGAAATATTATAAACGTCTCGAAAAAAAACAATTGAAAATGCTAGCGGTTTGATTAAAGAAATATTACATTTGTGTAAATTAAAATAAATGAAAATAAAGATTGTAATGCAATGGATTATATTACCTATGACTGACAAAACATTTTAGAGTGGTGAACCATCTTATATCTATATCATTTGTGGAGTTAATTTAAGTAGCATGTGTAGATTATTTCAGTAAAAATGTGTGCAGCTATGATGTGAGGCACGTGGTAGTTGTGAGAGCTATGATGTAGCAACAGAATTTAAGCTTGATTCTCATTATTACAGGTGGGAGTAGAACTGGTTACATTTGATCCTTGGGAAAGGTCACTGTCCATTGTGCTGCAGCCTTTTTAGTTTCCCTTAGGCTGGCTGGCCACCTAGTGGACAAGACAGAGTATGGAAAAATACTATGTGCTGGGAGTTGTACTGCCAGCATTATAACTTTGAGAATTATTTTCATTCCTTAGGTCATACCTAAAATCACAGCCTGGCAAACTGCTGAAAATAAAACAGTTCTTTCAATGCACTTGAGTACAGTCGCTGGTTCCAGTAACAGAAAATGTTAAGTTCTCCCCAAATGAGCTGTTGGCTTAAGATTGAAGATCGATTGAGAGATGGACAAGTGGGGAGGTAGGTGAGGATTGAGCAAGTGATTCACTGTGAAATAAGACCACCCTGGGAAATCCCAGCAACCATCATTGAATATTACCAAAGATCCAACACGGTCCCTAATGTGTTCAGAATCACTGACAGGCCGCAGCCTCACCGAATTACCTAAAATGGCATGAAGGTTCAAAATCTATCTGCACTGTACGCTTCATGTTCTATTCACCCGTAGTTCATAGAACCTGCAGTTTATAGGTTATTTATGAGAGCTTGTGAACTGTCAAAGAAAAATACATCCACACCCTAAAGGTGGTTTATGTGACAAAAATACCTTTATTTTGCTGAAGATAAAAGTCATAATTAAACTTAAGATAAATTTTTGACAACTATGTAGTTAAAACGAAAAATATTTTACTTAATTCCATCGAAATGCCATATAGGCAACATCTAGTTTCAGCCAAATTATATCATACCAGGATTTAAAAAAAATAGTAATAACCAAGGGGACGAAAGCTGAATATGTCTTGAATTCTATTTCCTTGGTTCAAGATTAATTTACAGACACAGCTGAATAATTCTGAACATTTATAGAGGTTAAAATTTGTTAAGGAGTGCGTTCGATTGCAGAATTAGAATCTTGTGATGGGGAAAAGGCCGATTCTGTTTCTTGGTGAAGGCCGAATGTGGAGCCAGAAACATGGCAGCTGTGACCCTGCTCCTAAATAGCCTCTCTCTGTCACATCATCCTTGTCACATCTCATGGAGATGTGCATACCACGTGGTGTCACATTTGACCCAAAGAGAAGTGCCAATAAATCAGTGTATATTTGCTAGTAACATTTCCAGTAGCACTCCTGTTAACACAGCTATGAATAAGAGACGTGGCTTACAGCATCGATAGATATAAAATACAGGGACCCTTAAGTCCATCTGTTTTACAGTCTGTAAATTCGAGAGGACAAAGGGCATTAAAAGTCCAAAGAACTTATGGAATTGCAGTTCGATCAGGGAGAACATACTTCTCTGAAATGAGAGCAGAGTGCAACCTTGATCGAGGGTTCAAATCACTAAATGGGCTGTTGTACCTTTTAGATTTGCATGTGTGAGATTATATCCTGGCGAACAGCATGTGAACTTGGGTTGGATAAAAACATGTGTATTGTGAAATGCATATAAAAGTCTGGTAAGAAAATAATTGAGCTAGTAAAATGAGTTTCAGAGTTCCAGAATTTGACAGCACGTGATTTGAGCTGTCCTAGAAGTCCTGCTTCATATGCTGTCAATGAAATGCATATGTCATTAAGTTTCTGTTTGTGTGCTGCTTTGCCAACAGTCAGGTGAGAAGGTTTATAGTCTTCCTGTTCATGCAAACATTGTATGTATTCAACTGTAACACGTTCACACTACGAAAACGAAGGAAGCAGTTTGTAAAAATACCTTTTCCTGCTAGTACAGTAGTCCCTTCCAAGTTCAGCATCTGATTTCCAGTCTAGTGACACACAGACAAGGCATATTGTGCCTACTGAGAAATTCTATCACAAGTGCATGAAATGCAATATAGATTTATCTGTCCATTGATAATAGTGTAAAGATTCAGCTGCATTCTCATACAATGCACTACATTATGTCTGCATGGTTTAGCACAATCAATGCTTCTAAAGTATTTCAATGAAAAATATAGAGTGCATTTTTAAAAAGTGCTAAAAAATAGTTAAATAAGACAGTTCTAAATAATTACGTATGATACCCGGGAATGGAAACAAAATCTTAAAGTTTTAAAATTTTTAAATATAGCGTAAATGTTACGTAGCCTTTATCTGCACAGACCAAGTGACTGTTGGATTCGCATCAGTCCTTTAATGCAAGTTGCTTTCAGCAACTCGGCTAAACTATCCGGTTTCTGACATTTTATTTGCTTGTGGGGTGCTTGAAATGGAGAGAACTTGGTCTGAGAACGGAGAAGAAACGTATTTATGCTGTTAGATGAAGGTACTGGGGTTTGTGTGTAGGTGGGTGGTCATAGTGTGTGTGGTGGCAGCGGTCGCTGACAGCGGTGTGTTTGTGTGTGTAAGGTGTGGGGGGGGGGCTTCGGAGCCACTGTTGAATAGAGAACAACAGCACTGACTTTAAGTCTATTTATAGGAGTTTGTGCTGTTGCTATAGGGTCGAGTAAAAGAGGGCAGAGGCCAAGAAGCATGTGTTGCACGGCAGCTGCCTCTTAATGGGCCTGTGGTTTCCAGAACAGGATGGGCGGGTTCATCGAATGCTTGCATGCCTGAAGTTTAGCCCTGTGTTAACACAAAGAGACTGTGCCTGCGTGTGCATGCACTGCAGGGTTGGGCATTTCGGGTGCCGCTTTATTGCCATTGCCTCGGCTCATTTAGAGACATAACAGGCATTATACAGTAACTGCTACTCGGGCTATTTGAAAGTTGGCAAAGCATGCAGACATTTGCAGTGTAGATGATAATTAAACTGCATGCAGAACACCGCTTTCCTGGGCCCTGCATTTTTACTCATGCAGACAATTTGTTTCCAAAACATCGTTTACCCTTCTTTTTGTTTTTAATGAACAAGCTTCTACTGATTGTTAAGTGCTTGCAGTTCTTCATTCGAAGGTAGTAATGCACAATTACTTCAATTTCAATTTCCAAAGACTTTATTTGTCCCCGAGGGGCAATTTAAAAGGCATAGAGGAGCAACACACACACATAACGGTAGTAACATTAGACACAACGGATGACACACAATAGACACACGATGAACTATGAACGATAATAAATAAATGACTTTAAATACAGAGGCAATAAGGTGCATGATGATGAAAGTGGGGGGAAAGAAAAAGAAATAGTGAGAGAGACTCAGATCTGGGGAGGTCTGGATTGTAGGGGGAGGGGGAGGTGGGAGAGTGAGGTGATTACCTCACAGATAATAACTTTGTGAAGGTGACCTGTATATATACAGTATAGTCTATTATCGTATCAAGGTTAGATTAAACACTGACTTTATTCCACACCACTTACCAGAAATATGGAAGTCATTATTATTATTATTATTATTAATAATACTAATAATAATGAATACATTCATACATGTAGCATTTCATTGAGAGAAAGCAGAGAATGTGCAACAGAGAATGCAGAAGTGAGACAATGTGTAATGAAGGGCCACATTCAGGTCTTGCCACATTTGACAAGTTCACTTACCTGATTGGTTTTGGGTCATTGAACAAAATTCAAGCACTTTAATTTGTTTTGTTCTAGCTGTTTTTCTGTTTTTTCTCTCTGTGCAGGAAAACCCCGTGAGTTCTTTCTCTTTCAACTCCCCCTCTATCAGGGGTAACTTTACAAGTCTTCTGATAAAAACCCCCTTTTCTCGCTAAAAAGACCCCAAGTGACTGTTCAGCACTCATCTAAATGGGTGTTAATTCCTGTTGCGGTACAATATCACTGCATGGTTCATGTCGCTACTTCGTCTTTCAAACAGCAGAGCTTATTTAACTATTAGATGGACTATCCCTAAGAATGAACATTTGGCTGTGATACGTGACTGTCTTATCTTGAGTGTAATTACCTCCCGAAAATGCCTATAAGAGTGTCAGTGGAGTGTTTAGCAAGGAACTTCTGGAAACATTCACTGGTGAAACACAACGCAGCATTGTGCAGATGATTCCAAATTGTCACTCAGACTGGTGAGTAGGGTGTTGGAAAGCTATTCATCTGTAGCCTTGCACAATAATCGTCATAGTAAAAAAAAAAATTAAAAAAAATGAGTGATTAAGTAGTTTTAAAGAGTATAGTAGGGGATTAAAACCAATAGCCAACCACATTACTATGTATCTAGACTAACACCCATTAGCCTATTACTCTGGAGTATCCTAAATAGTAAAAGTATTTGAAATCTGAGAGGAAGTCTGGTTACATTGTGGCTAAGTCACTATGTCTTCTTTTGGCTGAGTTGCCACTAATCGTCTAATTCTGCAGTAAAGGAGGGCAGCCCTTCGTATTCGGGCCCATGTTCTGCAGGTTTCCCCTTCCTCCCACAGTCCAAAGGCGTACAGTTAGCCTAAGTAGTATGTATAAATGGCTGGCAGTGTGTGTATGAGCACTGCAGGTGACTGGCATTCTGGCTCACTGTCACCAAGTACTATAAGCAGCTGGAAGACGGATAGGTGGGTTGTCTAAACTGGTAAGCAGTGCGGTAAGATTTTGATATTCAGAAGTATCACCTTAATAAGATGAGATGAGGTTAGATGAGATTAAGATAAAGTAAAATAAGATAAGATTAAATTGGATTGGATTAAGATAAATTGAACCTTTATCAATCCCACAGTTGGAAGATTTGAATTGTTACAACAGCCAAAAGTACAGAATCCTAATGATCCACCCTTATGACAAAATGTAAAGCATTTTCAATATTATTTACAGTGATAGAAATAATTATTTGGCTCCCTGCTGAATTCTTAAATTGACTCATTAATAAAGAAGTGAGAAGTCTATAATTTCACGGGTTTATTTCACAGTTACAAACCAATTTGTCATTTATCTAGGGAAATAAGTATTTAATCCCTTAGAACACATGCTTTAGTGCTTGGTGGAGTAACCATTGTTTGGAAGCACAGCTGTCAAACGTTTCTTGTAGCTGGTCACCAGGATTTCATGCAGATCATCAGGAATTTTCATCCACTCCTCTTTGCAGAACTCAAATCTTTAAGGTTTTTAGGCTGTCACTTGGATAGACGAAGCTTGAGTTCCCTCCACAGGTTTTCTATGGGATTAAGATCCAGAGACTGGCTAGGGCACTCCATGACCTTAATGTGCTTCTTCTTGAATCACTTCTTTGTTGCCTCATTCCTCCAAGCCTCATTGGAATTATTCAGGTGTTCACTGTCATACTTTAGATAGGCCTGAACATGGGCCCTTTTCAACAGGGATACTTAGCGAGCACTGGAGGATTTCAAACTGTAACAGCATGATGTGTTACTGATGGTTTTCTTGTTGACTGTAGTCCCTGATGCTTTGAGATCTTTAACGAGCTCCTCCTGTGTAGTTCTGGGGTTAGCCCTCACCATTCGTAGTGATCATTGATGCGGCATGAGATGAGCTCTTCCTTGGGGCCCCAGACTGAGGGTGAAAGGCAGTTATTTTCTCTTTCTTCCATTTTTGAATAATTGTACCAACAGTTGTCACTGTGTCACCAAGCTGCTTAATCAAGATCTTGTAGCCCATTTCACGTTTGTGAAAGTCAAAAATCTTATCCCTGATGTCCTTAGTCAGCTCATTAGCTGGTATTTCCAATGGTCGTAAGGTTGAAGATGTAGACAGATTAGTGACCCAAGAATACTATTTAATAAACAATCTGTTTCATCCATGTCTGATATTTTCTGTCCATCAAGCAGTTCCTGGCCTCGGCAAGCAAACTGTTTGCACCCAATTCCCTAAACACTTGGTCGTTTTTGTTTTATTTCATAATCATATAAGAATGACACCTTTTCTTACACTAATAACATTTTGTTCAATGCACCTGCACCTTAACACAAAACGTAATGGTAATGCCATCACATGATATACAGGAATAAACCACAGGGTACATATTAAAAATGTAATTGACACGTGTAGCATTGTTTTGGTGTTACCACATTGGATATTCAGCCATCTTCTTCAGTCATGTGACTGGGTCTTCAGTATGTTCATGTGTAACAATGGTCACAAACTCACCTTTGGATATTAACAGGGAACTTGTGTACCTGGAGGAAACCCTCTGAAAGATGTACATTGTCACACATGCTCTCACTTTCTCACTCTCCCCCTTTCTCTCACACACATACAGGTTTGTAATTATCTTTGTGGGGACTCTTCATTCGTTTCTTTGGGGAAAACACTAATCCCAACATGGCGACCTTAACCCCTACCCACCCCTAACCTTACCTGTAAGTAATCGAACAAAATACAAGACTGTTTTCATCTTTTGATTGCATTCACAGATCTTTGTGGGGACCTGAAAAATGGTCACATGAAAATAATTTTTTAATTACATTGTGGGGGACATTTGGTCCCCACATTGTAATATTAGCATAATACACACACACAGGGCTGTATTCAACCACACAAACTTGGAGAAGTATAATGAAAATGTGAAACCTCTTATTAAAAATGTATTCCCATGACAGCGCTGTCATCTTTACAATGGCTAAAATGATAATCTTTGGAACTGAAGATAAATATTTGATCTACTGAGTAACAGTACAATTAAATGGCTTGAGACCAGCAACCTAAAACAGTGGACCACTGGATTTAGTCATAGCCCTTAGGTAGACGGCTCATCAGTCAAATGGGAAGTGTTCAGTGCCTATTAACAACATGGATATAGCAATTTTGAATAGGTATATAGCTACCTACCAACATCTTGGGCTGACACAAAGGGGAAGTTACTCGCAACAGCAATCCATTTCAGAGGTGGAAAGTTCAGGTCAAGAAACACCAAGGTTTTGTTTCAACCAGCCAGTTGAGTACTCTGTGACTGTGACTCTATACTCAACTGGTTGGTTGAAACAAAACTTTGGTCTGGATTTATAATTTCTGGACTTTCCCAACACTGCTGCTAAATGACCTTTTTGTTCTATAAAGAGGAAGCCTAGAAAGAACTGCTATGCAAATGCTTCCACATGTCTGATTGTAAACACTTATGTCTCAGTTTAGGGTTTTTTTTTGGGTAGAGGCATCAGATCCTTGAAGGACTGCTGTCTAGCTTACAGCCATAATGTGAAGAACCTGTATTGCTGGAGTGGGTAAAATCGATATGTTTTTGTTGACGCCACCTATTTGGTCCTGGTGAAGAATTCAGAGAGAAAAGGTCATGCTCCTAGGAGTTTGCCAGGCTGCGACAGATTTCAACTTTCGGTTTGTGCCAGCAGAGCAGGGCTGTACAACACAGACACAATCACATCTGCTTTGCTTGGTCAAAGAGCTGAAGTGGAAGAAAAACATCAATCATCTGAAGCAGAAGTGAAAAAGTATGCAATCACACTTTGGGTGTAGGAGGTGATGAGTCGGTGGCAAAAGACTGAAGAATTGATTCCATCCACTTGTCACTAGACTGGCTATGACACACGATCATGTATAGCAGTCACATGATTTCATGAAATCAGAGAACTCTTATTTTGCAGAGGCAAATTTCCCTGCTTCACATACAAAACTGAAGGGGAAAAACACAACTTTCAAGTTCAATATAACTAATTATGATTAGATTTATTCATATTAGAAATTTGACAGCTGGTACAAATTAGCATTCTGTGCACCAATTTGAGTATATCTGTGCTAGAAAAACGAATAGCATAGAATTTTAAAGTTCATGGTGATCTTCTTATATTTATGACAATTATGAATCTGGCTGGTGGGGATAGGAAGGAACGAGCAAGGCTACATTGTAATTAAAAAAAGCAGCTGCAGAATAAACATATGAACAATGCTCTTTATTTATAAACCCCAAATGAGAAACTCTACATGCACAAAGTGGCAAGCACATTTACCTCAACTCAGATCACTATCTAACCTTGCACCCCGTACTTGATAAATGGTTACAAAAGATTTATGTATGGATAAACTCTGAAGTCCAGCTTCTCTCCTAGCATTTACCAAACCCAGCATCTAGATTTCCACCTCCTTCACCTAGCCGAACTCCTAGAAAGCACAAAGTTTAAGCCCGAAACCATTTCAACTCTATGAGTATGTAGGAGCATTTCTTTTTTCTGGGTGAGGTCTCGTGTTTCCGCAGCAGCACAACGCTACAAACTGCCTCTAATACCCTCGAATCTACCAAACCTTGGAAGTGAAGCCCAAAAGCACCTGGCATGGTGACTTCAAATCCTAAAGCAGGGCTCACACTTTATGACTAAGGAATCACAATATATTCAACCTTTTAAAATAATTTACAATTCGAGCATAAATACCGCATTTTATTGTAGAGATTCCGGTGACAGGGAGAGGTATGACCAAAAACGGGGCCGTGGAAAAGGTCAGAAAGGTAGCGAGCGCAGCTACTTCTGAGAGCCGCTTTAACGCCACTGCTGGGCACAATCCTTCACGAGTACGGAAGTGAGCACAGTGCAAGTTTCAGTGCAAGTAATAGTTTATTTTTCACAGTATTTACAAAACAAAAAAGTAAAGCTTTTGTACAATTTGTCTATTTCGAAATCCTCAAACTAGCAAGTGCTATCACAAAATAGTCCTATTAGTGTTCCCCATTAGTGTTACTTGGATTCCTTGAAAACTTTGGCTAGTTCTTATTTAGTCCCTGTAGGGTGGGTGGGGGTGAGGCACCCTAAAGAGAAGCCATATTCACAAAGCTTTGCCCCCTGAGTTATTTAAGAACTTTATTCTCCACTATCACAAGTTTTTTTTTTTTTTTTTTAATGAAGCGACTGCAGACGGAGAAAACAGACGATTCTAGAGAAGCTTCATGTTCCACATTGACAGGCTTTATGGAACTGGGATTTTTTTTTTTAAAAAAGAGCAAATCTTTAAATAACTCCTGAGTTAATTCTTTGTGAATAATGGCTGGACTGTCACACTGTTTTTGCTTTGTGGTATTAGTGGATTTGGATAATGCATTAAAAACATACAAGTATTTACATTGCGTTGAGTAATGCTATATACAAATTCTGATGCTTTAACAGCTGAATAATTAAATATGGATATTTTGCTCCTAAATCAATAAAACATCCACTGGTTAAACAATTGCAACATTTTTACATTCTGTACTATTTACCTGCTTCCGAGTCTCACTTTGTAGCCTAACCATAATGATCTTGTATGTATGCAAACGCTTTGAAATGATAACTTAACAATAAACATAACGCACTGGGGGAGACTTACTATATTTTTTAGCAGTGTTTCAGTCTTACTATATAAAATAAATAAAGTCTCGATTTATCAGAACTAGGCCTTTGATAAAATGTACTTTGTGTGGTTCATGTTGCAAACAAAGGAAAATGGTCTAATTAGGCCTACAGTACAGTAATCTCACATTTTCATTATCAAATGTTTGAAAAACTGATATTTCCTTTTAAAGAACAAATCTATAAAATAGTCACATCTTCATTTTGCCATTACAGAAATTTCTTGACACAAAATTCAGCTCAGTATGACAAAAATATATAGTAACAAATCAACCACATTTGGCTTAATGATTCCAATTGACAGCTCACTTGAAGCTAATGCTTACTGATTAACTGGAACACAAGCAAGCAAATATAGTTATATGCAGGGAACAGGACTGGACGTTTCTGAAACTGACAATACAAGCCAAAAATTCATGGAAGTTATGTTAAATTAGGGCTCACCGTAGAGGGATTTTAACTTTCCACCTCTGTCCTTTACCACCATGTTAAGATTACATAGATAACCGATTCTTTGTCCTCTATAAGTTAAGCATTAAAAAAAAATTAAGAAAGGGATTTCCTTTGGGTGGCTTGTTGATAGGACTAACACAGACTAGGCCTGACATTTACAATTAAAAGTATCAAGTTATGGGTGCATAATCAGCATTATAAAAGAAAGCATGTTTCAAAAGTGACTGCCGCAGAGGGAAGTGCAACTGTAACCAGCATGGGACAGGATGTGACTGGATGAATCTGGCCATCTCTGCATGATGTGGGAGTGACAAGCATTCTCAACAAAATGCAGCGGTGGAAGGCAGCCACACAAAAGGAAAACATCCCTTTAGATATTTTTATGTGTGAATTATTACATCATTTGAACATATCTGATGCATTTTGATACCCATTACACTTTGAAAAAGTCATAAAATACAAACAGTTGAAATTCTGTTGTAACACTGACAAAAGGATGACTATGATACAGCACGAGATAAAAACAACTTTCACACTAACAGCAATTAAACATCGACAGAAGAGAACTACATTGATATATTCACTGAAAATGCGCATGAAATGTTGTGCCTTTGAACTGTAGAATCTGTCACGATCAAAGGGATACATCATGAAAATGAACAAATTTGATATAGAGTTTACAAAGAACCTGGTTTGCCACTGCCACTGATTCTGAAGATACATGATGTGTAAATCAGGCAGCAGAGCCACCGGTTTGTGGCACTGACAGAAAACCATAAAGGATCGGTAAAGCAAAAACACTCAAATATAATGGCATAATTACAGACAAGCCAAACAACTAAATAGGTAAATTAGCAAAAAGATTAGACAGAGAGACAGAGACAGACAGAGAGACAGATAAAGAGATAGATAGATGGATATATGGATAGATAGATAGATAGATAGATGGCACAGTTTTTATTGCTGATATATTAAATATTGTAAGAATGCAGTAGTTAATTACAGAGGACCACAGGAGATGTTATGCTGTAAACTGAAAAAATAAAAAATGAAGACATCTTCTGCAGTTGTTTGCTGAAATTGAAATTGCGGAAACTTTCTGTGACACCTTATATTCTCTCTGAAAGTCAAATCCTTAATGAATACATGATGAGTAGTTACCAGTAAAGCCATAAGATAGGCAGAAAAATTCTAAGCAGGTATAGTAGTGCAAATAAATAGCTACGGACACAACAGCTGAAAACTCTAAAATACTCCACTGGATACAGTGGGGGACAGCTGGTATTTTTAAAAGTCACACTGAAAGTATTTTAATTAGGTTCATATTCACACAAGGCAGTTTAATCTATTCAACAGAGATACGCAACGTTTTTGCCAATGGTACCCAAAGACATCAAGTCAAGGCCGTGGAGTCGCCCATCGCTTCACCTCGCGTCAAAAAAATCTTAGTTTTATCAGACTACATTTGCAGATCAACATCAGTCTCAATGTAATTCACATTCCTTGCCTATATCTAATTTGGGCATTGAACATAATGTACGGAGAAAAAGGGAGGGAAAAGGGAAAATACCTATTTTATGTCTAATACCAGGTTATGTTATTCACAATATTACTTTACCATTATGGGGAACCTGTCCTGATAACACTTTGCTATGTTTCATTTTCTCTTCTGGGTCAACATACATCATACACATGCACGCATGCGTTCAATCACCCTGAATTCCCCTGAACTGCCCCCAGATAGAGAGAGAAATCCAGAGGACAGGGGAGGAAGCCACACAAATATCTGGAAAACATACTGACTCCAGACAGACACAAGTTCTAATAACAGTATGTTTCTGTTTTCTAGACACCACAAAATGGAGAAATTGATTTCAGCTACTACTAATCTTTACACAAAACCATAGCTGTGCGTGCCCCACCACTAGATACATGTACTTAAGTTCTTAAAGGTTTTGCCACTGTTCAGCAACCAAAAGTCAGTTAAACACTATGGTTCTTGGAGATTTAATAACATTCCTCTCCAATTAGCAACACCGATTAAAAAGGAACAGGAATTCAATCAAGAGCTACGTACTGTACCTCAGTTGTTCTTCAAAGCAACATCATTCTGAGTTCTTCAGCCAATCCTTATTTTGTTTTCTAGTTCATCTCTAGCAAATTGTATTCTACTAAGTATGTGCCGGAGGATCACTTAGTTTAGGAAAAAAACTACATGGAATGGCTGTGGTTTCTCAAGGAGACATCAGGGAGCAACTGCCATGTACAATCTGACATCTTGCATCTATTAGACATAAAAAGAGTAATTCTGAAAGACCCTGTGAATGTTTAAGAGGCTTCAGGATTTCAGAATCATCCAGGTGCTAAAAGTGAAACAGGCAGACTCAGGATGGGATATCCTGTTCTGTGGACTGATATCAACCAACATTTCAGATCACTTCAACGCTTCGTTATATTTATAAACTGGTGGTTTGGTGAATGAATATAAATCAATGGGATCAGAGAGCAAGCTGTCCGTCTGGTCTGTTCATCGTGAGAGGAACACATCTGCGGGATATGTGCCCCACATCACAGCAGAAGCGTTTGCTATTAATCACCAAAAGCAATAGACATGGCTTCTGCGAGGTGCAAAAATGAATTTACGTCACCACTAGTCTTTCTTTATGGTCTCAGATGAGCTGTAAAATACGCACTGCGTTCCTCTAATGTTCAGGAAGACATAACGAAAAGGAGCTTATGTGTAAACAACTGAAGGCAGTTAGTCATGAAACAAAAGTCCTGGCACCTTATACTCAGAAACAGTATCAATGTGTGTGGGGCAGAGATATAAAAATTCAGAAATAAAACTTTCAATCACTTGATTGAAAAAAAGAGCGAGTGATACCTTTTGTTTAAAAAATAAATAAATACACCAGCAATACTTACTACATTCAAATTAGGTGACAGGAAAGGATTTTGTCAGATCTGTATTCTCCCACTGTTTTTTCTCTTTCTCTACTAAAAACCATTAATCAAGTCAACTGCATGCACAAAGGAAACCATTAAAAGCAGCACACAATCTGAATTAAACCCATGACTTACAACCTCAGTGCACATGGTGAGAGACATTTTGGCTTCTTAACCACACTGTCTGTCACCTGTTCGAATGCTGGCAAACCTGAGTACAGTTTTTGAATAACTGACTACACTTGCTCCCTGGATCAGATGAAATTTCTTTTAATAACATCCCAGAAAACAGGAAAATATGACAGATGACATGACTGTTTTGGGAAATAAATCCCAAAACTCCTGAAAGTGAAATTAGTGCCTGATCAAGCAGCATTTTCTCCATTCTTGGTCCTGGACAACTGTGTACAGATCTTCCTGCTCTCTCTTAGCTACTAACTTGAACACAAAGAAAGCTCATTAGCATTATCATTTATTAAAATAATTACTGTAAGCGCTTAGTTAAAATGAAAGTTTGCACCTACTGCTCCTTTTGAAAGACTGTTTCCATTCAAATAAAAAATGCAATAAAATCTACTGCTCTAGGAGAAAGGCTTTAGCTATCTGATAAACAGTGTTATCAAAATGCAGTCTGTAGGTACCGTGAGTTTGTCGGAGGAACTAATGGATGTCTTGCTAAGATCATGAGGTGGCTGGGTTCTGTTGCCGAATTACATAGTAAAGGCCAGCCAGCAGACTGATAACAGCTATTCCGCTCCTCTCCGCATGCTGCGGTTGGCCGTCCTGAACGCGTCCACGAGAGGAGAGACCGTCGCTGATGTGAATGAAAGTGCAAGCGCTTCCAAGGTGTGCGCTTCAGATCGCGAGCGACGGCGCCTCGATGTGATGTGGCGGCAGGATGCTCCACAGACATCAGCAATGATGCACAGCTGCCGTTGAACACCAGGACTCTACGTCAAATCTCAGTCCAATCACAGTCTCATCAAACAGATCTACCTGTCATTCTGAAAGTCCCTGATAACATCGACCCTCACTCACCATGCTGTACAAGATTTACCCTGGGATGGAGACTTGAAAACAGTCAATTAGTAAAGGAGAACAGGCAAATGTTTCTTCTATAATGGCCCTCTCTAATTGCTTTATTTATCTTTTTTTGCAGTTTCTGCTTCCTTCCAGCAATGCATGCATGATTCAACTCTGGAAAATGATACCCAGCTAACATGTGGTGTTTTCACAAAACTCTCTGAGACTGCACAAGGTGCAGGGTGGCCAAACCCAGGCGTGTGCCTCAGATCTTGCTGTTCTCCAGGTGAGTGTCGATGTGCTTGATGAGAGCATCGTCAGGGTAACCGACGGGGAAGATCAGCTGACACAGCGGACAACTCCGGATGTCATTCTCCTCAGTTTCCATCCACAGCTGAAATCAATACAAATCTACCATTAAAATACCATTACAGATGGCGGGCCTGTATGCTAACCTTTTTACTGAGGTAGCTGCTTACATTTCCCACAAGTTTCATTTCTGTTTTGTTCTATATTTTAGAAGGATGGAAAAACAAAGGTTTTGCTGAATAAATGCTGAACAGATTTGGGGTTATTAGCAGCATGACGAGTCACTACTTTTGATGAATTCATCAAAATACTAAATTTGTTTTGAAAAACTGCATGTTGCATTTCCAGAAATAAATACGTAATTCTAAACATCTTTCATGATAATTTCAGCTTAACACTGGTATCTCTATGAGCAAGAAAAAGGTGTTTAAGTGACACAGCTAAGCCTCCCTAATTCATGCAAATGTACTTTTTCCAGGAGTAACGTATAAAAGAAAATTCCGGATAATCTGCTCTCTATGACTCACGTTGATGGAGGGCCAGGATTGCGCATGATCGGCCTGCATGTAGCCAGGTGGATGGCAGCTGAGAGTGTTTTGCCCTGTCGGGATTGGAAAAGCTGAGCAGGAGGATGGCCCCCGGACAGTGGAGGTGGCAGCCGACGCCCCCAGGGTGCGTGGGGGGCTGCTGGAGTGGGCGCAGGCCCACTCCTCCTCATCTTCGGAGGACTGCGGTGGCGCCGGGGGCAGCAGGGGGGCGGGACCCGGAGGCGGATCAAAACGCAAATGGGGTACCTCTGAGATGGGAAAGGGAGGCTCGCGGCTGTGGCGGGGGCTTCCTGCCAGGCTACCCCCACTTCCCCCTGGGGGGCCAGGCTGGGGAACCCCTTGTTTGACGTAGCCATCCGCATAGGGCCGGGGTTTGGGCAGCGTGGAGACTGGATCCAGGGTGAAGCGAGGCGGCCGCTGGTAGGCCGAGGGGTCCGCCACCTCAGAGTAGCTGCGCCTGCCCTGGAAGCTGGCCCGCAGGTGGTGGGTGGTGGGCCGGCACGAGTAGGACGCCGGGCCGTCAGTCATCTCGGGAAGTGGCGAGCGACGGTGGATGTCCGGGGAGAGGCGCTGAGGCACGGGCGAGCGGCGTTGTGGGATGGGAGAGTGGCGCTGGGGCACGGGCGAGTGGCGTTGAGGGATGGGGGAGTGCCTCTGTGGGATGGGGGAGTGCAGCTGGACTGGGGAGTGCAGCTGGACTGGGGAGGCACAGCACAACAGCAGGAGGTCAGAATGTGGTTGACCAAATGTGGCCCAGAGAGCAACAGCCGAAAGATACGCAAACAAACTGATTACTTACATAAAAAAGCAGATCTGTTTGCATCCCTACTGCGTTTATTTATATTATATTTATATGTATTTATAACTGCTTATAGCGCTGTTTTTATTGTATTGTGCTATAGTCTGTCCTGTGCACAGGGTTGCCAACTTTGATCAGCTGGCTGGAGTGAGATATTCAATCTGAAACAAGTCTGTGCATACATGCACATGTATGTAACAGTCTAATTACCTTGTAAATAGTCTGTAAGGTTTGCAAACTGCTCCAATGCTTTTAATGTAGCTGATTGTAGGTTTATAATGGAAAAATATAGATTTTCTGTAAGATTTCTTGCATGAGCCTGAGAGTCTGAAAGTGTGAGCGTTACGCCAGATGCGTGAGAATTGGCAACGCTGACAGATGACAAACATTTCACTAGTCACACACTGCATTCTTTTTCTGCTTTGGACCAATCAGCTCATTTTCAGACCAATAAAAAACACTAACCTTGAGTCAAATTTTTTTGTCATCCATATGTAAAGAGATTTGTGAGGAAAAACTGCCAAGATTAAAGATCACAGATCGTACGCTGAATGACCAGAATCCGTTGCCTTTTTTATGTTGCTTCCTGCCTCACACCTCAGTGGTTTTCTCTGCACATTTGTAGCCCATTTTCCACTGAACATAATCATTCACTAATACTGCTTTCATGCTTCCTTGGGCATACTATGCAATCTTCCTCTAGCTTAATATGCACATAAAAGGTATTCTTTTTCTGGAATGACCTTTTCAAAGGTAAATAACATGCATTGTGTATCCTGCACAGAAAACAAAAATAAAAACAAAAGATAGATCTTCCCATCTACTTCGTGCACAAGTTCTATATCCAGTATCAAAGAGAAAATATTCTTTGTGGTTGTGTGGTTAGGTGTGCAAGTCTTACAGATGGGAGATAGGTTGTTTGTGTTCTTTATCTTATACAGGAGAAAATTTAACAGTGTGTTGGTTTTTGTATGCTGTGTTGTTTCAGTCAACAAAACAAGACACATGCCAGTGAAACAATGGCGAATAGCTGCCGGAATACGTTTTTTTTTTTTCTTCTTCTTTACTGCTAATGGATGGTTGATTTCTGCTGCAGAGATTAAGATTACAAATTCAGGATTGCTAACTTTGGTCAATTGGCTGGCGTGAGATTTTCAGTTCGAAAGAAGTTTGCACACACATGCACATGCATTTACATGTGTGTAACATTATCTTGTGAACAGTCTGCGTAGTTTGCAAACAACCCCAATGATTCTGATGCAGCTAATTTTAGGTTTACAATGAAATACAGACTAGCTGTAAGATTTCTTGTGTGAGCGTCTGAGTCAGAAATCGTGAGCGTCACGCGAGATGCGTGAGATCTGAAAACCGTGCATCAGCACCCCCCACTTCCGACTTCACAAGCGCTGTTCACCTGTGTGAACACTGATTGGGGTGGGAAGTAATCTGCTCACCAGAATCAGGATGTCCTGGGTCATTCAGAGACGGTAGTTTGAGAACCGCCAAACTGTAGGTTCTGAACTCGTTGCGCAGTGGGACGAGCACGGCACCATCTCACCTGGACTGGCCTGCTCCTGTGACATTTTCCTTAGGATCTCATTCTGCTTGGCGCTGAGGGCCTGCAGGCGACTCAGCTCCTCGCTCAGTTCGGTGTAGGCCAGCGCCAGGTTCACCCTGAAGAACATCAGCCAGCAGGTGAATGTCAGCCCGGCACATGGGCAATAATTGCAAACAATAATTCGCATCCAAGGTAAAAACAAGGAGGAAGGAAGGTAAGAATGGGTTTATCGAACCAAGAACATATGTTTTTAAATCAGTGTTTCTTAACCCAGTTCTCGTGGACTCGCATGCAGTGCGTGATCTTGTGCTATTCCAGCTCCCAGCCAATCAAGGATGCCTGATACCTGGTATCTGGCAGCTGGGAGAGAGCAATAAT
>JAABNX020000106.1:27662257-27679372 GCA_015163995.2 Mormyrus lacerda | reverse complement strand
TATTAGTTCCTTGAACTTATCCTGTGTTGTTATGGCATTTGTCCATTTTGCATTGGTTGTAAGAATTCTGATTAATGCCATCCTCTAACTGGTTGGGGTCGCAAGTGACCAGTAGCCTATGCCAGGCAGGGTACAGGGTACAAAGCAGTGACCACACACACTTTAGACATAATGCCAGTTCATCACAGGGACCCACACCGAAACACACGCAGTCAAACACAACGGGCAATTTGGTGATACCAGTTAATCTAATTATATGTCTGAAGGACAATTGAACAACTGCAGTAATAAGAATTATTACATTAATAATATACAGGTTACTGATTCCAATTCTTTGAAACAATTCCTTGTCAAACGTATATATGAGAAGGATAGTTTGGATGGGGGGGATGGTGGCCTCTGCATTTGTGTTGCTGCGAGGTGGTTTTGTCAGCTTTGCTGCCGCATGGGCTCCTCCGCATCTCGGCTGCTAACGTGAGGCTCCACACGGCACATCGACTCCCATGCATCTGCGCTCGTGTTAATCGCTGCCTATACCGTGTGTGAAAGAAACATTTGGCACCGGCCGCCGTGCAGTGGGGCACCCTCCGCTCATGACTAATGCCACTGAGTGAGAAGTAGTTCGCTGCCTCCGCGCCCAGTAAGACGTCCCACCTGAATGGGGTCCAGTACATCCACAGCGATGCAAAACCACTATGAAAAAGGCCCGCAAACTGAGTCACCTTTCACAAAAGACGGTTTCAAATTCACAAAAAAAAAAAATGTGCATCCCGGTCTTTCGATTGGGCCGGTTCTGGAAGCCTGGTTGGAAATTAGAACAAAGCAGGACAGCCGGTCCCTGGCAGAGAGCCAGCTGACAATCACATGAATGCGGACCATACAAAGGCTTTGATGCCTCTTGGCCCTGAAGAGCGTCTCTCCGTGATGCATCATGTTGCCTTCATGCAGAGAGATCGAGTGAGTGGGCGGAAAGTGATGGTACAGTGAACCGGACCGGTTCGGCGTGGACGACCACGCAGCGTGGATGGAGTATGTGTGTGTTTCTGTGCGTCAGTGTGTATGTGAGCGCAGGATGGGAGCGACACCTGAGCCTCAAACCATCATTAAAGTACTTCAGAGTGTCTTCATTGCAGCGGGATGGACAATAAAACAAATAAGAGGCCCCAAGAGTGGACAGAACCGTTGGAAAGTACTGAATACTAAAGCAAAGGTAGCAGAAGTACTGCCCCCCCCTCTCAGGCCAGCATTGGCAGGAGGTGAGCGAGAGACCGGGGCAGCAGCTGCACTCACTGTGAGAGATGGTCGGGCTGGCGTGCAGCTGCAGGTACTGCACATCCTTGCTGCGGAGCTGCGAGTTGAGCTTCTGCAGAGAACTGTCCCGCTGCCTGAGTGCCAATTCCAGGCCGCGGATTCGCTCCACGTGCTTCTCCACAAGCGTCGTCTGTAACACAGTTCAAGGCGGCGAGGCCAAATGACTAGAATGTATTTGGACAAGCGTGGTGATCAAGAAGACTCAACTGAAAATCCAAATTTCACTTCTTGCCTGAAACATAGATATACCCAGTAATATCTTCTATACCAGTTATGTTCTTATTTTCCATGCTGGTATTGTCAATCACAAGTCCATTCATAACTGGGTCTCTAGCTAAAACTGGACTTCAGCACTAAAAACATATATTACATTGGAATATTAAGCTCTGGGATTAGTTTTACTGTAAGTTGACTAGGTAGTAGGCAGTCAAAACCACTTATAGCATCATGGCATACATTCCAGTTACAAGCAGCCATGATGCTATTTTCTGAAAAGCATACTGACATGCCCCTGACATCATTTGGTAAACCAAGGAAGAAGGACCACCAATAAAGCTCTATAAGAGCATGTTGACCATCGTTTACACCGTCTTACAGTTTACCCTGATTTGGACTGGGGCAGTTTCAGGCTAAAGTCATTTGCATGCTTGAGGAGAACCATAGAGAGTTTGCTTGTCCCTAACCATCTTGTCAAGGTCTCTCTGCAGGTTGCTTTTCTCCATGTGGATTTTCTCATAGGCCTGGATCACATCCTCCAGCTGCTCTTCACGCTCCTTACTCTTCTGGAGCTGTGAGCACAGGAAGAAGGAGATTGTGAGAAGAAGGGGGCTTGAGAGGAAGATCAGCGTGTACATGGGCATGGAAGAAAGGCACTGCTGGATTAAACTGATAAAAACATTTTGGGGTTAGAAACCAGTTATTTTAAGTGGGTAACACTGAAACTTAATATCACTTCTCAAAAGTTCTAAATTTTGGCTCCCTGGGGTCTGATGTCACATCACATTGAGGCCAAGAGCAGTGCCATGCGACAAACGATGGTAGATTTGGACTATAATACCTGATATTAATGCGTATGAACAGTAACGTAACACTGAGAATGGCAATCAGGAAGCAATTCTTTATTTGTAATTCAAGTGGAGATCTGGATTTTAAGGAAAAGCACGTTTGACATCTTTATCTTTAATGTTGGTGCTGCATGTGAAATATATTCTGCAGAGATTTTGAAAAGAAAATTATCAGTGACTTAAGCATTATGACTAAGCCCTCAGAAAGTGGAGATGGCTCAAAATATTGTGGTAGAAACTGAACTGTCAAAGGAGATTCAAGTGTATTGGCAACTCAAGGTTATGTGTAATGCCAATAAAATTAATTGACATTATGTTATGAAAAAATGACAAATGCCTAGAAGAATTAGACAGCAAGTGCTAGCGGAGGACGGGAAAAGTTCGCGAGCGGTTAACGCATGGGCTGAGAAAGACTTTCAAAGAAGAAAAGGAGAAGAAACTAAGTGGCATTGACGGCAGAAAGTGGGAGCCGGTGAAGCTAATCACCATAGCGGCCACTGTGACACGCTGCCGTCCATAGACCTGGGCAGCTGGTTGGAGCACCGTGAAAAGTGTGTATTTGCTGGACTACTTTTGAGGCATTTTCATTCTTGTAGTGAAGCACCGAAGGTATGAATCATGACGCAGATCCCGGGAACGTATCCAGCACTCTTTAACTGCTTCCCAAGACATGAGGCATCACATCCCTCTGATCTGGCAGCTTACCCGGACCCTCTGATGTGCATCCTCCATTATCCCCACCCCTTTCTAGCTGTTGCTTCTTTTGCCCTCTACCTCCCCCACTAGATTCTTCCATCCTTACCTCGTGGGTGAGGGTGTTGACTTTCTGTTGCAGGCTATTGTTTTCTGATTGCAGCAGGGCAGTCTCCTTGGGCTCAAATGAGCAGTACGAGTTCCTGTCCTCTCCGAACTCGCTGATCATGGGGAACTGAAAAGAGATGCAGGCATCGCACCGGGGTAAGATGACCTTGCAGCACGCTGGATTCCAGCTCCTCGTTCATTTATGAGCACGTGAGAACCACTGGGCCACTGAAACCTAGTTACACCCTTCAAGATAAATTACATCCAGCCTACAGTGGCCATGACGAACGAAAATTGTAATGGCTACGGTCATTTAGCTTAACGCGGGACTCTGTCACGTGGCTGGATTCAAAACGCAATTGAGCAGGACAATTCCCAGTGGACTCTATAGCTCTTTACTTCAGCTTCATCTTACCATTTACATCCCTTACATAACTCTTCCTATAAGTCAGTCAAAACTGATTTGTTTTGTTCTCGTTTTGATTCACTCTAACATGTTTTGCTTTTTATGCAAAAATGTTCCTGTGTTTTTTCACACGCTTCATTCTTTTCGCGCGTATGGAAATGTTTGCTTGGTCACCAGAACGAATGCCCTGGTGTGAGCCCTTGCTTGGGGATAGAGGCTTTTTGTACATCTACGAGGGCAAGTACACTGTTGCTGCTGGTGCTGTTGGCTGAAGGAATCTGTCACTTGGGCGCTCCTAAAGCAGGGGTGGCCAATCTTATCTGGTGCGTATGCGGGTGTTCGCTGCAGCTCCCTAATTAGATTACTAATTAGAGGACTGATTGGCTGAAGAGTCCTCACACCTGGGTTTGAACAGCTGACCTACAGGTTATCCCAAAAACCTGCATACACACCGGCCCTTTGTGGATAAGACTGGCCAACCCTTGTCCTAAAACTTCTTGATCACATGACCTGCCAAACAGCCAATGAGCACGTCAGCTTTGCAGCATTCAAACCTTATATCAGGTGTAATATGTGGGAACTAATGATAACTTTTTATGACGTGATAGTCATATTCAACTGAAAAAGACTAGAAAGAAGCATATCAAGCTTACAAAAATTGAAAATGCAGAGATGACGTTACTCAGAAATACACACATAACACAACCAACATAATACATTTCTATATAGGTAGTGCATTTCCCAAAACTTCTGCGTTTTGATATTTCTGCTCATCCATCTCGTCTAATACATTTTGTACTCTCAGTGTGTCTGCTGCCACTCTAGTTACATAACGTCTTCAAATCTTTTTTTTTTTGAACAAAAAACATTACTGCTGTCCACCTTCCCACGGTACATATCAATTTGGTTCTGGGCAACACCATGGTACTGACCCAGTTGCTGCTCCATTAAACAATTCTCTCCTTTGATTGTGTCTCTTGTTCGTGTACTTTTGTATTAGCATTTTCCTTTTGGCTCCATAAAAATCACCATATTCCCTTGACCTACAAAACCTTGTTGGTTTCAACAGACAGCTGATGTGCTGGTTCTGGTCTTAGGGTAAATTCATATATTCTGTTTACTATGCAGGTAAGCATGGAGTGCCACAGGGCTCCCTGCTGGGTCCTTTGCTCATCTCTGTCATGTATTATTGCAATGCATGGTAACAGCTTCCATCGCTGTGAGTGGCATACAGTACATTTCTTTTGTGTGTAAACACCTAGAGTTTCTGAGCTGGTCGCAATGGCTGCATCTCACAGTTTTTCTAAAAATGAAACTGTAATGAAAGATTGGTGATACAATTAGCCTGGATCTCAGATATGATGCTAACATTAGAACTATGCCCTGGGACTTTCTGCTACGGAATGCTGCTACCCGACCTTTTGGGGGTGCAGAGAAGACAGCCCATTCATAAATTTACAGGTATAATATTAGCACCAAATGATGGAAAAGTAATGTGTTCTGCTATAATATCAAATTTAGATTTGAATACAAAAACAAGTCTAAATGCATTAACAGCATAACATCTTAGTGATTTGGTCCAACTTCATCAACAAAAGGCTTTCTGTACCAAGACATGGTAGTAGGGCAGCTTTTTATAGAATCGCCCACCCGCTCCTCACTGATACCAAAACATTTTCTTATTTTAGTGGAAAAACCCCATTTAATGGAGTTAATAGATCTTGTCTTTAAACTTGAGTGGAAAATACATCCTGAGCACAAAGCTGTTTGTGTATTAAGAGAGCCCTACTGACAATGTATGTAGTCACCGCATGTAAATGTGCCGTGAACTTATAAGCAGATGAGTCTGCCTCTCCAGCCTCACAGCTTTCGATTCTACTTCCACAGCTTAATCCACCACAGATATTGTCCAATACATCGGACAAGCTCAGATTCTACTTTTTAAAAATCGCCTACTTAGCCATTCTTTCTGCTTGTCCGTTTACCAGCGTCAAACTACAGCGGCTGTACAACAGACATGCAGCAGCAGCGTCCTGAAGCAGAACCTCAGCTTGATCGGTGTCAAAGGTCGGGGCTTGATCTGATGAACCGAATGTGACATTTCCAGTGATTCAGGCAGAGAGCTCAACGAGGCTTTGAGCGTTTCACAAGCTGAGAGGACAGAGTAAAGCCAAGTGAAGGGAAAGGAATAATTAGTTCGTTATTGTTATCACGATTGTTATCTGTAAGACTGGTTTTACGTTCCTCGCTTTACTGCATTGTCTGGATCTGCCAGAGTGTCACTAAGGAAGCTCAGGAATGTGACTGTCAGGCTCTGCACTATGGTTAAACACCGCAGAGTTAGACATACTGTAAAGCGCTCCTCTTTTTCTCAAGATCCGAAGGTTCAGTCAATCCTCCAAAAAGCCCCCTGGGACGTGCCACCCTCTCCCCTACTCTGGGGCCCTCACACGCTCTACCTTTATCTCATACAGCTTCAGCTTCCTCTTGATGCTGCTGTTTTCTCGTTCCAGGCCAGCGAGTCGAGTCTTGATGTCATGGTAGGCGGTGATGAGGGCAAAGTGGGAGGCAGAGTAGATGTCATCGGGGATGGGGCTGGTGGGCCATCCTACCCCACAGACATCCTCCTTCAGCCCCTCGCCCCCACCCAGAAGGCCCAGCTCGCCCCCGAACAAAGACTCCATCAGTGACCTTCAATCTGCAAAGCAAGACGCAAACAGAAAACTGCAGGATCAGAGACCACTGTCGGCGCTGGGCAAAAAAGGGAATTACACTTAAATTCAAGTACATCCAGTGCAAAAGAAGTATTTCAATATATGTACTCTTCATTTCTGACTCACACATTCCACTGTTACCTAGGTAGTAAAACCATCTGGTAAATGATCTATTCTGCTAGTTTCTATTTTTATTAAAAACGGTCATGTGAAATTTTATCATACTCTCTATATATATCTTTTTCTATTTATAGAGCACTGGCGGAGGAAGGCACAGAGTTTTGTTGTACATGTACAGGAAAGATATTCCATTCTCTGTAACTGGTCCCATCAATATCACTGGCATGCAAATATATTCGTTACTTTAGACCTTGGATCAGTCCAAGCAGCACAAACGAGTCTCATTTAAAGCTTATAGCTGTACCTGAGCAGGAATAAAACCCACCCGCACCATCCCAGCCCCCACACAGCCGTGCCACCAGTCCTCAGCGGGCTTGTGTATAACATGCAATACACACATTTACAGTGTGAGTTCCAGGAACAGAAGCCTGCCTTCCCCTGCAGACCTCTAAGCTGTGGCCTGCGGGGCTCCACTTGCAAGTCAGTGAAGGGCAAGTGGAGGCCTGGGGACGGCAGCGGATACGGCCTTAATACCAAGGCACAGGTGCATGCGTGAGCCAGCGAGGGTAGCAGAGCAGGAATCAACCTGCAAACTACTCCAGCACAGCACAGGGAGTCCCTGCTAACCCCCCCCCCCACACACACACACACACACACACATTTTCACAACTGGACTCCGTGGGGAGGGTCACCACTGAAAATGAACAGATGATAGTAATGAGAAGTGGACAAGAGTAGCAGCAGCCGGGAGAACAAGGGGTACTGGGTGTTAGCAGTGGCCATGTGGCGCGTTAGCGGGACCGCAAGCAGTCACAGGAAATGTGCTGCAGTTCCAGGTTCTGCAAGTTTGACTGGCTGAATGCTTGCTGAGGCATGACTGTATTTTCACAATCCTTTACTGTGTTTCAGCCATGACAGTGTAAAAGAATCCAGAGGCAACAAGGTTAAAGTCAAACATATGATGCAGAATTCAATGTGCAAATCTGTTAAATCGCAGTGGCTGCCGGATGTGGATCCTACATGACTCATAATACTCAGGTTTACGTTGATATGTTAACTTCAGAAGTTGCTCTGAACAACCCACAGACATTTGCTGCCTTCGAACACAGCCAACTGTGAATGTTCCTCAATTTATTACGGCCTCCAGGATAATCCGGGAACGGGCCACGCGAATCTGCACGCAGACTCAGGCAGGCACGCAGCCCAAAGATGTTGAGGAAAGGCTGCTGTTTGGAGTTTAAGAGCAGGTATTAGTGGATGTAAGCTGTAGATTTGCAGACTTACTAGCCCATCTAATACATAGAATAAGGTAGCCCAGACTCAGCCCTGGATGCTGTCATCCCTCTATTCCTGCATCCATCCACCAGCATTCAGGAACCTCTTATCTAGTTATGACTGATCCATCCTGAGAAGGCAAACTGTCCCGAACCCCCAGCATACAGATCACCCTGAGTACAAATTAGATAGATTCCCCATTCTGTTTTGTGTGTAATTATACCCGTGACCCTTTTTTAACATGTGTGGGGTTTTTAAACAAATGACACTTCACTTTGTAATTACATTGTATGTGGACACATTCATTATTGCAATCCAAAATGTCTCAGTAGCCCATGGGAAAAATACAGCTATTATACAGCCCCCCTGCCTTCACCTCACGCCATCCACATTTTTCATTCAGTATCCTCGTTTTATTTACTCAAGGTATTCATTTCTCTAGAAAGACTATTCTCTGCGATAACTGAAGACATTTACCTTGAATTGCCCCTTTCTTCATTATGTAAATACCTGCAGGCTGCTCTTAATTAGTAAATTGTCTCATGTAGTTAAGTAATAATCTTTTTTTTTTCATTCGAGACCTTCTGGCTTTATGGATGAACAAACCAATGAGAATGGTCACGTCTGATACATCAAATATTCTTTAAAACAACGTACAACACTTTCATTTTTTGCTACAGACAATGATTTATCGTACTTGTGTCCATTTAATAATCTCAACTGCAGTTTCTCTGTATCAACCAAAATTTCATTTAGTTGTACTAAGCTCTTCTTGTTTTCTGCTACTACTTTAAACAATTAAAAATAGACTATATATGAAGAACTACACTAAACAAGTTTTGCATGCAGTTTTAATACAGGGAGAGAACAAAAGTCATTAAACATAAACATCTCGCTAGCAAACCTCTTGGGTCAAGTGCAGTTAAAAACAGAATCTAAGAGTGTGCTGGTCCACCTTTGCACAGAGTCCTTGCTTCTATGAATCTATAGAAATGTTCTATCGGCTTCTAGTAGGTTCAGCTGTACTCCCGATTTGGTGTCCTACAATCCTTAATTTCTAAGAATACATAACAACAAAAGAACAGAGTAAACAAACACATAGCATAAATGCAAAAATAACAAAATGTAGAATTTTTTTCTAAGGGTACACCTCTAGATGTAATCAAAATACGGAGATTTCTTTGCCCATATTCAATACATTTTGCATGTGGGTGAATGACAAACTTTTCACAGACTGAAAAATCTCAGGCGACGCAGCCAAAAAATTCTATTTTAGTTTTTTTTTTTTTAAATGAATACCTTCATAAAGTTACCGTTTAAGTGTTTACAATACATCTGACATTGCTAATTCCAATTTGTTTTTTGCATTTATGACATTCATGATCAGTAGTAATATTAACTTTGCTTGCGCCACCTGCATTTTCAAGCTCATTTAAAACTATACAAGCCTAACCATGAGTTGAAAATATTTTTAATATAGTACCATCCCATTATGATGCACTTTTAAGGGATCTGGCAAAACAGTCCATTATATCCAGAGTTGCTGTATGGCCACAACTACAGGACACCATTTACTCATGCCACACCCCAGCAGACACACTTGTGGTATAGATTATTATATTGTACATGTAGTAATCCAACTTTACCTGAGCAGATGCGTGACTATTATTAATCCCGACTACGTATCTGCGCTGGATATTACGCGCCTCAGGCAGGATAGTGGATAGCCATGCGCCGTGTCAGCAGAGTCATATGTCCGTTATAGCCGAACAAAACTACAGCTAAAAGCGGCCCTGGGGACCAAATTGTTTGTCCATTAAAAGCGGAATTCAGTTGTTTGTGCACGGCCGGTGTTCTGTCGAGTTGAGCTACTTTGTCGAGTTAGGCTACCGTAGTGCTAGGGTTTCCATAGCCCTAACCCTAACCCTAACTCTTACCCTAACCGCCCCAAAACCCCTACCTCATACCCAACCCTAATCCCAAGTGCACATGCGCAGAAAGGCTCGATAGCACGACTCGATAGGTAGCTCAACTCGTCAGAACACTGGGACCGGCGGACCTCGTCCGTTACAGACGATATTCCGTTATAAGCGAGTCCACTATAACAGGATTTTACTGTATCTGAGTTAGATCTACTAGGCCTAACTTTTTCACTGTGCTATGAAGATCACTTTGTTCTTCTTTATGATGTCACATCCAGCGCACCAATTTCTAAACTGACTTTTACATAAAAAGCCCCTTTTCCCAGATGTGCTGCTTGACATTTGAGGCAATGTAAATTTGAGAACAAATGTTTTTCAATTATTTTAACCGTCAAAAACATTTGTAAACTAAAAAATCATACAAATTTGCTTCTGTCTGTTGTGAGCATGTCTGCAGTAGACTATCCCGCATGTGGTTGGCCAACTATATACTGTATAAACACAAGCCATGATCGGTGGATAGCTTGTCGGATTTAAGGTAGTATGGGTTAAATGTAAGAAAATGAAGATAAAGGCCATTTAAATTGGGGAACAGTGAACTAAGCGGAGAACAGGGGTATATATAATGAAGCTGGATTTCTTGCTTAACCGGATATCTTGTCAGATTTAAGGTATCCCAGTTTAAATTAACTTTTTCTTCTTTCACTTACATTTTGACCAGACTGCCTTAAATCTGACAAGTTACCCAGCTAAACAAGAAATGCTAGAGGGTATTCAATGAAAGTAGCTAAAGAAAGCTAGACTTTCCTGAAAATGTCTGACTCAAACTAGCGCCATCTCTAAACTTATAGCTTCAAATTGTTCCACTAATGCAGTTCAGCTTTAACTAATCAATGCTCATACAAGACAGACTTGCATAGTCTCACTTAGTGTGCACACTTGAGATATTTAAGATGTCCAAATGAATGGATGAACGATAGATCGATCAAATCAGTCGGAAAGCGTGTAAAACGAGAGCGCCACAGAACAAACGCTGCTGATGGAGCTGTTCGAAAAATACAAAGATGTAATAGCTAAAAAAAGGCAATACTGTGGCCATAAATACAGCCAGGGAGTTGGCTTGGCAAAAGAATTGCAGACAGACTAAATGCGTAAGTTATGTAAATGTTACAAGTGCCCAATACAATGGTACAGTGGTTCATGTTGTTGCTTTACACTGAAAGTTTCTGGTTCAATTCCCATAGCCAATGAGGAACCTTCGAGTTCATGTGTCATTCTTACTCTATTGTTATTCTGTATTATTTGATCTCCGTAAAATACTTTCAATCAAATCCCTGTGAAATGTTCTGCACAAATAGCTATATCTTTTAGTTTTAGTATCATTATTTATTTTTTTGTTTTTGTTATTATCATTTTGATTTTTATTAGTATTATTTTCGTTTAGTTTATTTTTCAATTTCAATCATTCCATTTCATGTTTGACCTTTGTAATATGGGTACTCTTTTATTTTAATGATTTTGGAATGCTGAGACGTGATTTTTATAGGCTTTATTATATTGATCACATGACATGAGCGCGGAATTTCATCCGACAGAACGTTCTTTTGGGAATCTGTTCCCACACATTAAACGTTCTTTGACACAATGCTTAACTGAGACAGTTAACCTGGTCCGTAGCTATCATGCCCTGCTCGTCCGATCCTCCCGTGTGCCACGCCCCCTCATCTACCTCTAGCGGAATCCCTGTGTTACCAGCTGTTTCACATTGTGGTTGATTAGTTTGATGTATTTATGTCCGCATTTGAGAATGTTTCCCCAATCCGGTCTTTAATGTCATTTGCGTGTTTTTCGTGTGAGATCCTCCTTGACTTCTTGGATTCCTGCTCGTGTTTCCCTGCTCTGTGCTCCGTGCGATGAGACAGAAGCAGACTTGTTCACTCGCCTAAGTTACCATGGTAGCTCAGTGGGAATTCATTTAAGACACATTGATGGAACAGAATTCCCACATAAATGAGTCAGATTTGTCAAAATAAGTCAGACTTTCCGTTAATCCTGCTTTGTGGAACACCCCCCTGTTCCATATCGTTTGTATTTTCTGGGATCTGATTGACAGAGCTACAGTATAGACCAATAAAGAGCTGAGACCCTCCTTTCTTGTTCTGGGTAAACGGCCCCATGTTTGTAGTCCCCAAGTAGCTTCATTGAGGACAAAATATCAGCATGAACCAGTCATGGAGTAGGTATCGCAAGTGCATATCATTGAATGAAAAATTAAGCAGACATTCACTCCGGAGACTCTACAAAATCTAACAATACCAACTGGGTGAATCCTAAATATTGCCTGATAACTCTAGTCCAACAGATTGGACTTCAGTGTTAAACAGATCAAAAGTTTACCTCTCTAGGTATGTGTTTAAGGGTTTCAGAGCCAAAAATCAAACCAAAATTAAATTTATATAATTTCAATTAAGTTATGGTTTGCTTCCACTAAATCTTTCATTGGTTTATCAGCAGTATTGAAATATAGCTTTACAGGCAGCGGATTAGCAATTATCAAAGGTAAATTTTCGGTTAACTGTGCCCACCACTCCATGTGTTAACTTGATTAAAGAAATGACTTTAAAATTAACACAACGCATTAAGGAGATACATTTTCATTAATAATTATTATTATTTATCATCTATCCCCATATGACTTATAGACGCAAACATACACATATGCACAGAGATACATATCCATCTCCAAAAGCCAGTTATGCTAGGATGTGTCATAGTGAGCCTGGAGTTTATCCCAAGAAGCACAGGGCATGAGCCAGGGGATGCAGAAAGGATGGCCATCCACCGCAGGATAGTTTATTAGATAATGGGTAAGTGGTAATTTACTGTAAAGCTAAATTGCATGTTTTTGGACTGTTGAATAAAACATACAGCCCACAGAAAACCAATCACTTTAATTACTAGTGTCTAGTGTTGCTGTGCCTATTAAAGCAATATGGGTCCTCTAAATCAGACATCAGACCACAGACAGGTTAATGCTCACATCAGTTGCCGCGTTCCATCGCCCTCATTGCATGTGTTTGCCCTGTAGGGGGTTGCTTCACAGAGGCTGTTTTGGACCAGGTTCTGGCAAAGCTACTGGGATCCCATTAACAGGGCTGTAGGGAAGAGCACCATCGATGCCAAGGCCGGGTGGAACAGTGCTGAATCAATGTGCACAGCCCAAGCCTGAGAAAGCTGACCCAGCTGCCACTCAGACTCTTCCATGCTGTCCCCCATCTTACTTACTTGTTGTCACAGACACTCCTGATTGAGTTATGCTTAGGGTAGAAAGTAGAAAGACTATTCTGCCCTCTTCCATTCCTAGGCCCAGGTATAGGTATGTTCCTCACTAAGTATGGAAGGCGGTAAAGATGAAGAATCCCAGGGCTTCTCTCTACACTGATTAAGACCAGTGCCATACGCCCAATCACAATATACATACACCAAGAACTTGAGGTATAATCACAATCACCAATATTTTCTATTAATTACTTCCACATCAAACCTCTGCATCTTGTCCTACCTGATCGTCCGTGTATGTTGTACGTCTATTGCTTACATATTATACGTTTTGTGTATTGTATGCGTAATGTTTGTTATTGTTTTCTATTCTGCTTTTGCTATTTTTTGTCCTTCATTATTTAAGTCTGCATGGTGGTACGCATGAAAGTATTTAATTATACTTGCATTTATACAAATGACAACAGAGCTTTAGAATCCTTGAATCCTATTTAAAGCTGCAGCAGATTTCGAACCCCACATCCAGATTTCAGAACACGCCACCCAGTGCCTATATTGTTTTCTTGAGTGTATTTTTCCCTTCCCTGACTCCTGCTACCAAGTGAAGTTCCCTCCACGCATCCAATGGTTCTGTTCACCATCCTGCTTGGAGTGCTGCCTGGAGTGTATATTTTTGCTGTGTTGCATCCAGCATATTCTCCGCCACTCAAAATTAAAAAGCAGCACAGTCCACCTCAAATCCACATGAAACGCATGTGCATTAGTGACCCATGTCTTGTTTGATCTGTTACATACATGGGCGCTGTGAAAGGGTGATGGGCGCAGAGATCTTCCTTCTGATATTCTACTGGGACCAGTTTGCTGGGTGTCATGCAGCCTCAGCACTTCCCATTGGCCTTCTTGCTAACCCTGACCTTGCCAGAGCGCTGACCTTTGAGAAAATGAGGTCCACACATAAAAACACCAGATCCTCCTCCGGATCGACGCGCGTCATTCCCAGCTACTGATAAAGACGCGGCAGAGTGACGACAGCCTTGTAATTTCCAAGGATGCCGACACACATCACAAGTGAGCCGACAGCTTATACCAGGGGAGGGGAGACAGAGATGGACGAGAGTAATAAAGAACCATCCGCATAAACCACCCCCCCCCCAGGTACACAGTGACAGAAAAAGCACTTATGTTCCCATTTAAGGGCCAAAGGAGGCTGGAGGACACCATCTGGAGGCCTGTTGAGGTTCGTGTCAGCACCCAGCTGGTGATGGTGGGCAGGGGGCATGATGCAATGCAGTGGAGTCTGTCTACAAAGTTTGCATGCTGAAACTATTAAGTCAAATTCAAGCTGAACTTCAAACAGAAATGTAAGAAAACATCTCAGTAGAAAACCTGATACTATTGGTAATACTGTTATTCTCCAAAAAGGTCTAGGGTGGACCAGAGAGGCATTCATTGTGGCAGCGTTCTATGTTCAGTTTAAAATAAATCAATCATCACTCAACTACAACATCTGTGTGACCTTAGAATAACATTTGCTCAATTCTCAAATCTCTATCTTCTACGAACTACGAAGAGATGCAATTTTAAATTTTATATGGATCCATAATTTGTTCTGCTTTGATTTATAATGCAATTGTTTATATAATTGTTGCCACTGAATAATTAAAACACAAATACATGCAAAAATAGTAAGGTGAATTGCAGAAGCAATAATGTTCAATCGGACAAGCCTGCAGAACACAACAGAATCAGAAAATCAGAAGTGCTGTGTTAGCATTTCACTCAGCTGATGCTGACTGATTTTCATGCTAAAGAAAATGTTGACAAGACTTTACAGCTAGTGTTTGTTGCTATTTATTATTTCATTTTAAGCACATATTATAATCAGCTATTTTATTTGTTTAATTTTGAGAATTCTCGGGGTCACTGCCCCAGAAGAGGTAGGGGCTAGAGTCCCCGGTAGGGCTTGTGAGGAATGGTCCCGGTCCTGCCCCTTTTTGTATGTCAGCTCTCCGTTTGGCCAGCAGATGTCACTGTCTATCCTGTCTCCCGATGTTTCCCAGATCTACTCTATTCCTAGTGTGTTCCCCTGCTCCTAGGGCTACTGTATGGCTGAATGGGCTACGTGGGTGAGCATCTCCTTTGTCATGAGTTTGAACCTGGCCTTAACTTGTTGAACATTATGTTCCGTGCCCCTAAATTCCATTGTATATCCCTGTTTATTATGGTTCCTTGTGTTCTTTTATGATTCCTTGTTTTGTACCTTAGTCAGTTGTTTCAGTTTGGATTTAGTTTTGTAATTATGTCCTGATTAATCTGTGTGCCTTCCCTTGGCATTATTCGTCGGTTGGTCATTGTGTTTGCAGCTGTCGTTGTCCTATGTTTGCTCCCTGCTTTGTTCCTGTATGTCTTTCTTGCTTGTGCTCCTTGAACCTGTTTGGTTTTAGTTTCTCCTTGTGTTTTCCCTAGCCTGTTGAAGTTCTTGTTTAATTAACCTGCCTGTGTTAGACCCCTTGTGAGCCTTTTGTTTGTAATGTGTTTTTTTTTTTGAGTTCATTAAAGTTACTTGTGTTTGTTAGCTGGTATGTGAATTATTCCTTTGTTCTTCCACCATAACAGGGCTGCAGTCCCTAGTGAGGTAGGGGCTAGAGTCCCCAACGGAGAAGGTGGGTGGTTATAATCCCATGGTTCTGGTAGTATTTTATTTAATTATTTGTCTATTTGTTTGTATGTTTGTTTATTTATTTATACATGGCTTATCTTAATTTCTTTTTCTTTTTTTAAAATTTCTCTGAAACACTTCGTAAACCCAGTGGTTCAAGCAGTGCTATACAAATTTTGGTTTATGATCATTGCTGATTGCATTTTACCTGATTTGAAAACATATATAGGGGAAAATAGATTCTGATTGTGGTTTTATGATGATGAACTTCTTCAATCCAAACATGGTCTTTGGGTTTAATAATTAGCCAGTAATTCAATAGGAATTCCAAAAAGAATCAGTCTACTAAAGATGAAATCGGAGGAAGAAGTCATTCAAGGCAAAAATTGTGACTTCAGGGTTTTAGGTCTAACCCTCCCATTCTACTTATCAATCAAATTACGCAACCTGAGTTTCTCTGAATATCTATAAAATGATAATTACGATGAAAGTGACAGTTAAGAGGCATAATTTCCCCCCTTTCATGAGTTTTTTGATAGTCACTGCAGGCTTGAGAATCTTAATGACCTCTAGTTTAATGCTGAACAAAAGCCTTAGTAACTATGGTGATGAATACTTCCCCTTTCCCCACATCCCTACTGTGCAGTTTCTTTTTATAAATAACTGGTAGTTAGTTAAAAATAACATAAATGATGCAGTATTGCACTCACAGTTTTAATGATATTAATTAGACATTCTAAAAAAGATCATATTATCTGTACTTCATATAAAATAAAATTAAATAAGACAATAGACTATCAAAACGTCATACAATTATTTCTAATGGGATTATGATGGTTAAAAATAACAATAAAGTCATTTTAAATTATTTCCTATTATAACCGTTTAAAACCCAGGAGAACAAGCTACCATCACCATGGTAATCTTTTATTTTTTTTTTGCTAAAAAAACATAAATAACAGTTTATGAATAGAAACACTAAAAGCATCTCTTAAGAAAACAGTACAAGATGATTTGCAAGTCTGATTTCTTTGAAAGTGCAGCTGCCGTTACCCTTAAAAGAAAATTCATTTCCTGACTACATATTTGTAACCCAGCTGAAGGATGCAGCCGATGTTGGTACAGGGCCACCGCAGAGCTCAGAATACGCTACCGGTGTCTCACATTATGTAGATGTGTGATGTTCTTGCCGATGACTGGCAATCAGAATATTCATGCAGCGACTATCATTAACTTTGCAGGAAAGTGTCTCCGGCAGGCAAAGTCAGGTAGACTGTTCGGGGTCATCAGCTGCTCATGTATAGTCCTTATAAAAGATTGAATTTTGTTTCTCATTGTCTAGTGACCCAGCTCAGACCCTGATGCCAGGAGCATCACCAGAGATTTATGAAGGGGGGGTGTCTGATTTCTATAAAAATGAGTGAGAACACAGTATTTAAAGTAATTTGTGTACAAACGGCCCCCCTAAAAGAACCCTGCTAGCGATTAACGTGGAGCTCAGTGATGCTGCCTGCGCTAAGCTCCAAACGGACAACGCAAAGTGAACCCATGTCACTGTTCCTGC
>JAABNX020000106.1:27627521-27648616 GCA_015163995.2 Mormyrus lacerda | reverse complement strand
AAAGTCTTGTATTTGGGTTGGTTACTTATGGTTAAGGTTAGGGATGGGTAGAGGTTAAGGGTGTTGTGATTGGGATTTGGGGTTTTCCCATAAAAATGAATGGATGGTTCCCATTTAGATAGGAGGACCAGCTTCGAAAAATAATCCCAGTTTTCTTTTTCTATATGGATGTACCATCAAATATTAACTTAATTTCTTTTCAAACAGTTGTAATGTTCAACTCTTAAAAATCTGCTAAAACTGCCAGTACAAAGGAAAAAAGAAAAGGGTATCTGTTTACATAAGCCTGTTTGCTTTGTTTGAGTGTTTTTGAAACGTGACTGTGTACTGCAGCAAATCACTTGCTTAAATCTTTAAACCATAGAGATACTCCTCCATTAATGATCTACCTGTTTACTGGCTACTCGGAGCAGCTCTCTGACCAGTTACCAGTGAACTTATTTGTATTTTCAACACGTTTTTTCTGAGCGATCTGTGTTGAGTTGCTGCTTTATGAAAAGTACAGTTGAAAAAGAAAGGGAAAAAAAAACTAGTACCAAGCACAGAGGAAAAACAAAATCTGGATTTAGGGGTGAACGATCAGACGAGCATCAATCAAAAGGGCGGTTATTTTGGTAAATTTGAGCAGTGTGGCGATCCATAGCCCAAGACGCAAAGCCACATCCTCCTCTGGCATATCTTGTAGCTGACTGGTGTGAGCGTGGAGATTTAGCTCGTTTCATTCTGTCTGCACCAGCCCAATCCCACCCCCACCCCCCAATAACTTAACCTCTTCTGTTGACTTCCCAACATTCAGAGGCCTCACCGAAGCCCTGCAGCACTTCACAAAAACATTGGGCTTAGCCGCCCTGAAATAAAAATACCTCAGCCATTTTGACAGGGTCCCACTCTTTCAGTCATACAGTTTTGAACAGCATTCGGTCCGTTAGTTACAGACGCCTGACATTCTTTGTATTATGAAGTCTGGTAGACTGTGTCATCACAGCAGGGAGAAACAAGGAACCTTCTTTTTTAAAGGATAAGAACACCCTTTTATTAAGCCCTTATAAGGATTAATACAGGCATGAAACCAGCACCAAAACATGCATTATGCAGAAACACAAGCAGGTCTGACGCTGGACTGTGAGGCACATACATGGTAGGTAATTTATACAATGACTAAAGACATGAGAAGATTGGACAGATTTCACATGACACAGGCAAGCACACACTCGACAACAAGGGGCTATTTACAATATTCCCAGCACTTAACACTGTAAATGCAGTTTTTTTTTTTTTTTAATAAAGAAGAACTCCTTGTTTGTCATGCTTATTCAGATCATCCTTAGTTTTTCTTGCTGCTCTCACTCAGCAATATCTTTTCCGGTAACCACATCACAATCTTTACGACGTCTACTGTTACTTTCTGTGCATTAATTGCTTACTGCAGACTTGAAAATGGTGTCAGAAGAGTTCAAATACCAAATATTGTGATGAACAAACATTATATGAATCATATCTTCTAGCTGACACCTGATTCAGAAAGTTTAAGATTTTCAAGATCAAATGTTCCCTATTGTCCAGCTTTCTTCAGTAACTACCAACTTCCCTTGACCTTGTGAAAATATCTCATCCTGGCAATATTCACACCAGTGTCAAAGTGCATTTTCAATAGAAGAGTCAATTCTGCTCTGGCACTGACTATTTCGACCGTGCCAAGTCCATCTTCTTGATTGTTTCTAGGGGTCAATTATATTAGTCAGCAGGACAGATAAGCTCTAAAAGCATAAACTCAGTTTCACTGGTTCATAGATTGTCTGTTGAGTATTAATTGTGAATTCCAGTATCTTTATGTAACTGTATTTGGTCTTCATCAGAGTTAGCATGTTCATAGGTGTCTAGTCTTATGCAAGTCTTTGCTGCTATCTCACGGATGAGGATGGCCTTAAACCCAACAAAAAAGTTTACTTTAGTAGCAGAAATTACCTGGTGTGAGGGCTTATCTGAATACATCTAAAAATATATTTGCCTCCCTCGAGTCTCTCTCCATTCATTTTTGGGTTATAACTGAATACGTGAGGGGGGGGGGGGTCTCTGCTATAATTAATTGTTATCCTGGTTTTGACCACTCTATATCAATTCACAAAATTCCATTGATCTAGTTAATTTATGCCTTTTACCTATGACTTGAAAATACTGTCACCGAATATAACCTGTATCGGTCCTCCTATCATATAGGTAGTGCTATTTTCTGTTTCACCTGCAGGATTGTCGCAATTGTATTATGCTTTCGCCTTGCACCTCCATCGTGGTGCACTGTCAGCAAACGTTAATGGAGTACTGGGAGCACGTGAATACAAGCGAGTCAAGTCAAGTGGGACTTTATTCTCACACCAATCATTCTCAGCATACGGCATAAGGTGATGAAAAATAATATATAAGAGCAACTTTAAAAAAACTGAAATAAAAGCAAATGGTGTAAAGAAAAAACTGAAATTATTGGATGTGACCTGCTGTCAGTTATGGGAATACTGTTAATTTTCTGTTTTTGCAAATGTCATGAGTGACACTGAAACAAATGAAAGCGACTAAAAGGTATAATTTATTTTATTTCATACTGGGTACAAGAACTGCAGAAGGAAAAGTGTGGATGAAATATTTTGGTGCATTCACGGGTAAGTACAAGAATAAATTTCACACTTATTATTATATATTGTTTTTCATTATCTTATTTTCGTCATGTAATAGTAACTTAATCAATTATTTTGCTTTGCAATGTAAATAATACAGTCCTCTTACTATCTGGCCTGATCACACATTAATGAACTTGTAAATTGAATAGAGTCAAAATGGAATCCAATTCGGCACTTTTGGATTGAATTCTGAGGTCAGGGCTGATTCTCAGCAATAGACAATACCGGTATGTTGCTCAAATAAAAAGATTCCAATTTATTTTTTGACAGGTTTTAAAGTTAAAGTCTTTTTGAAACATAGCATGTCGGTTTTAAACTTGCCCATTTTTATTCTCAGCTATTCCATTCAGTCAGATGTCATTTTCTGTGCTTTGAAGGGCACTGGTTTTGTTTCTAAGGAACTAGACCCACGTGTTCCTGAAATAAAACGACTTTGATATACAAGCCTTCTTTAGTGGTTGTCACAATTTGTTTCCAGTGACTATGCATTTGTAAATTTGTGTTCCACTTAGAGCTTTTTAAACATTTCTCCAAATATGGAAAGCTGCTATACAGTATTTAATATCTCATTCCTATTGGATTGATATTGAATCAAAATCATCTAATCCAATTAAATTAAATCATTAGTTTGTGAACTAGAATGAATCTGGGGCACCTGTGCCAATCCTCAGCCCAAATCTCTGCTGTGACCCCGGGTATTAAAGTTTAGATTTTTGATTACAGTTATTTTCTGTAGCAATAAACATTACTGGTAATTCAGTGTCTGTTTTACTGCAATCGTTACTTTGCAATAATATTTATAATAAAAGCAAAAGATGAGCCTTTAAAAAGGAGTCTTTTTTTAATGGCTCATAGTTTTCACCGAAACGTACAAATTTGCCGTCACCCAGTTCCTTGTTTTCACTGCAGTTAGGGTGACATGCATGCATATAAATCACATTTGTTAGTTTTTTAAGCTACTACACTACTAGTATTATCATTGGCAGAGTTGCGAATTTACAGCGCTGTCAAAGGGTACTGCACTCATGTGCATGTAAATTGATTATGCTGTCATGATTGTGAAAACCAGCATGAATAGCTGTCTTGGTTAAAATCAAGCTACATTGTGGTAAAAAAAAGTCCATCCCTGCATTTTTAAGCTTGATGGTGAGGTTTTCTCTCCCACAGATTTCACTGGTAGTGACAGAGATGATGGCATCGATAACATATTCCTCACCCCCATCCTCGTGTACAGCAGGAGGCATTGTTACTGGTAACCCAGGCTCTGACCAATCCAATATGGACCGAGAAACTTTTTCCAGATCCTCAGTTGGACATTTTTTTTTTTTTTACTCACAAATTGGACTCATGAAATGGAATCACTGTTCTTTTCTGTGCTAGTTTATCATTACGCATCATAATAAGTGAAAGATGTCCGCCTGTCGCGTGGGGCGTGAAGCTCGGCGACATGTTGAATAACGACAGTCGGCCTCCTGGTTTAACGTCTTACGTGTTCTAGGTCTGACTTTCGGGCGTTCCTGCTGCACCTGGGGATTCAAAGTGAAATGAGTAACCATGCAACCGTGATGGTCCACCTACTATTCACTCTAAGGCTCCCTTCGCTCCTCTGCACGCTGACTCCAGCAGGGTTGTACTCTAACCACATACAGTTCTTCTTGCTGTACGGAGTGTTTGCTCCATCCCCCATTCAAGTTTTCACTAGTGACTCATCCTTCCATATTTTATTCGTTTATTATGCATCTTGCCTTCTATTTAACTCAGCCAATGCTACAGCCACAACATAAATTTGTTTATATAGCATCATAATCCTCGCCACATATTACAATCACCGCTAAAGAAATGTTTGGAAATGGAGTGTGAACTCGTCAAGATAACAAGCATTTAATTTTACACACATCAATAACTGGAAAGGCCCAATTCCCAGCCGACGGCTTCACCAGTCTTGCAGGCCGTGTTTACAGCAGTAATACTCAAGCTCATAAACAAGATGCGCTTACAGTGTGGAGATTCTCTCTATTAGCAGCGACAGATATTTTAAATGTCACCTACTGCGATTCTGCGATCTGGAGCCAAGCAAAAACAATTGGGTAACCTGGTTTTTCTGGGCCAGCACACTGGGAATCCCAGGTGGGGACTGCATGAAACACAAAGAATGATCAAAGGGGCAAAGCCCAAACCTGGAACGTCGCCCCTTTCCTCTTCTCCTATTGACAAGATTCACTGCTTCGCACAAACTTACTTTGTCCTTCATCCCCGATGTATTTATCTCTCTCTGCTGTGTCGCTCACACACACTCCTCTTACCAGAATATATCAGGTTACGCCTCCATAGAGGCACAGAGCTCCCGAGTCCTGAGTGGGCGCTGAGAGGCGTGACATCCCAGTGCAGTTACATCACTTGCACATAAAAACAAAATAAACCAGGTGCTCTCCGCGGCAGTGAAGCCGGGCGTCAGGATCAGTCATACCTGGGAAAGGAGGAAGGGCTCAGCAAAAATAAGATGTTCTGTCCCATCCTGGAAACACCGGGTGACTGACCACTCAGTACAAAGTAGCAGTCATTTCAGGAGAATAATATCGGTGTACTGTGGGTATATTACTGAGATGACATTTCACCATCTCAGGAAATTTTGACGAGCCAATCAGAGGCTAAAATAAATAAATCAGAGCTTTGCATAAACAAGCTGTCTTCCTTCTGCTGTAAAAATGTGTTTAAAAAATCTTGGATTTGATGGGACGGCCCCATACTTTTTTATTTAAAAGGAGAGAAAAGGTGCTCAGTAGAGAAACAGGGCAGTTCAGGGCTTTTCCCATGCAGAGCACCCTCAGTGTATGACAGACTGGGGGGGAAATCGTAAGTTCTGCCATGATATGAATCTGTTTTGATTGTGCAAGGCAGCCATTCGATATGTGGCAAAATCTGAAATATTAAAGTGATACGATTCGATCCAACACAGTAGTACATGATAAGTATTTTGAAAACATTGAAAAATTAGCTGATTTAAGTGGAAGAAGACTTAATATTTTTTTTTATTTTAACAACAGAATATGTTGAAAAAAGTATGACCCAAAAACACAAAAAAGTCTGCACAAGTAACATTCTGCTTTGTATTTGTACTTTGACAACAAAAAACTATTTCAGAATATGAATAGTTTACTCTCCTAAAACATAGGACATACACTTTATGGACAGAAGTTTAGGGACACATCACTTAATCATTGAATTCAGATGTTTCATTCAGACCCATTGCTTCGGGTGCAAAAAATCAAGCAACTATCCAAGCAGTCAGGTTTACAATCATTTGTGAAAGATTGGCTCATTCCGAAGAGCTCAGTGAATTCAAGCATGATACTGTCACAGGATGCCACCTTTGTAAAAAGTCAGTTCATAAAATTTCTTCCTGCTAAATATTCCACAGTTAACTGTACATGGTATTATTGCAAAGTGGAAGCGTTTAAGAACAACTGAAACTGAACCACAAAGGGACAGACCAGGTAATGTAACAGCAGGTCACCAAGTGCTGAGGCACTTAGACATAAAAGTCACCACTGCTCTGTTGACTCAGTACCTGCAGAGTTCCAGACTTCCTCTGGCAATAACCCGCATTGGCATATAGTCATGGTTTAATGATAAGAACTGGTAACTCTCGCATCGTGGCCTTAACGATCAATGTATCGATTAGATTCAATGAATTGTTACACCCCTAATGACAGATGGTAATGTCATTCAGAACCAGTATCAACTGGAACTTCAACGAAACACTCTTCCTTGTACTGCACACCTACGATTCAAGATATTAAGCCAATATAGTGTAATATTAATATATTACTATAATATGGTATTTTATTAATTATCATATTACATATTGATAATATGTTATATTAATTTATTAATTCTATAAATATAAACAAAGGAATAAAGAGATGTAATCAGCATAAATAAATAAAAATAAAAGAAACTACTTAAATTCTCATTGAATTAGCCCTTGATGTGCTCTGAGGCTCCCCTTTTCCACGTTTACCTGTCTGGCAAGGAAGATTCATGCCTCTCACTTGCCATCAGCTAAATTTATCAGGGGAGTGGCTTACATGAACGTGCAATCGCATCAAATCTTACGAGTTAAAAGAAAAACAAAAGCATGAAATGAGTCGCATGTGCTGTGACTAGCAGTGTCATACCCATCACAGGTATTTCCAAGCTTTTCAACTGAAAAGCAACGAACGCAAGAGCTGAAATGCTCTTTCGAGATTACAGAGGCGTTTGTGTGCAAGCTAACATGACGACCGAGTCCCCGCAGCATTGTGCTGCGTCAACTATTTTAACGGCGGCGTTTATGCAGCAGCTCCTGAAGACAGCCTGGGTGGTGCTCATTTTAGCAAAGCTCATTAGAGATGGTGGTTACTGGTCAGCTTGTGAGTGATGGTCTTGAATGCAGGGGTGACTCATAGGTGACAGGCCAACCTGTCTGTACTGCTATGCACAGTACTTTTCCACAAACGCGACATTAAAATCTAGCTTTGTTGCGCCAAGAAACGCGCTGAGAATATCCTGCGATGCTAGGAAAAGACTTTAAGTTAAACGATGTGACAATGGCTTTAAATTCATCGTCCTTCATGGGCGGGAATCCATCATTGTCCGTGATTTATAGTCTTCACGTTCTTTATTCTAAAGACAAAAAGCTCATATAACCTGTTGCTCCACAGTGATTTTTAGTAACCAGACCGTGTGTTTCCGTTTGTGCAGCATGCAACTGTGTTTATGCATCGTTGCCCAACATGGAATTACTTGAGCTTCACCTCATGCCCTGTAACGGATCATAAAGGCTCTGGTTCCTTTCGACTATCGCGTGAGTATGCAGTTCATGAATATGTAAGAGTGCATTTTTAATCTGGCTATATCTGATCTCCATGGTTTAAAGATAAGTGAAATGGTACCTCACCATTTTTTTTTTTACTCTAATCTGGACATCTGAGTGTCCTACAAATGTAAAAAGGCGACCATCCGCTGTTGCTCATCTGTATGCATCAGGGTCGCCCTTTATCATAAGCTTTTGATCTGTCTGTCTATCACAAAATGTCAAAGCCATTTTCCAAACAAATCTACCGGGGACGAGAGTATGAATAGTTCATAATGGAACAAAGCTCATGTTAAAAGCTCAGCTTGAATCTGTGTATTATGAGAAGGAGGAAAGTTGCAGTTCTAGGCATCTGTCCTGTAAGCACCATCTTGCCGACAGTCCTTTGGGCTTTAAAGAACAGCAGCACAAATTGAGTGCGGGCTAATCAAGTCATGATTGTGACAGAGGGGGTTGATAAGACAATGGCAGCTGACTTTGATGTCAATAGGAACCGCAAAGCATGGGAATTCATTTGGTCCTGATCCACTACTGCTGCTGTCTATTACAGTTTAATTAGTTGTCTAATTTAGCCAAGGTGTGCCATGATTTCAATAGAAGACTCCATCTGCCCTTTTTCTTATAACCTGTCCATGGAGTAATTGAAAGAAAATTCTGGAAATCGGCGTAAATATCGTGGTGGTGGGGGCACAGCAAGTCATAGGGCTAAAATACTACCCCTGTTGTGTGTGTGTGTCTGTGTGTGTGTGTGTGTGTGTGTTTCAGGTTTGCATGTTCTCCCTGTGTTGTGTGGGTTTCCCCCTGGGACACCAGTTCCCTCCCACAGCCCGAAAACACAGTCGGGCACCTTTAAATTACCAGTTGTGTGACTGTACATGTGAGTGTATGCCCTGCATCTTGCCCAGGGTAGCCTATGCTGCCTGCAATAAGCTCCAGGCTCACCACAAACTTTTACTGGTATTAGGATTAGGGTTGTTTCACAATGTGTAGAAAGGTTCTAGATTTCTCATCGTAAGTGAGTTCAATAAAAAAGCAAGGTGAAACAGCGACTGTTAAAAAGTCGACCATTAGGAAATCATTGTCAAAGTAAAGTTCCAGGATCACCTCATCTCTCATCCACATTCTCCATTCTGCAGAATTCTGATTAACCTCTCCCTACATACCACTGACGCTCAAAAGCACTAATGTCTCAGGGTATTGTCCCACTGCACCAGGTACCATACTTTTGGTACTTCAAAAAATTACTACAAGTATGGATTTACACTGGAAGAAAAACTGATACATCACAACACAGGGTGGAATACTTTGTACTGAACTTGAAGAATGCCTACAGTATAGTACTGGGAGACGTGATGATTATACCAACATTGCATGTTATGCACATGCAATTCTCACATCACAAGGACAGAGACAGCAGGGTTAAGATCAGCCTTTTTCATACGGTCTGGACATTATAGCGCGACAAGGCTTAAGCTTCTTTAAAATGTTTTTACTTTGTCACAGGAACTTAGCAAGTTTAATGATTGTTCCTTTTCAAAATTATCTAGTATATGTTTACAAAATCAGCACTTGCATGAGCTCTGCATGCATTCTCCAAGCCAATCATAATCATTTTTGTTCGTATTGTTTAAATCAGTCCTATAGACAGGTTTGTGAGAAATGTATTTATTCTGAACTCTGTTTTTGCTTTATAAATATTCCATTATTGATTGCAACAAAATCACATCCATCCATCCATCAATCCATCCATTTTCTGAAACTGCTAGCCCTACTCAAGGTCGCAGGGGGTCCAGAGTCTATGGGCGCAAGACAGGGAACACCCCAGGATGGGGCGCCAACCCATCGCAGAAAAACACATCGCAATATCAAAATCACAATTTTTTTCAATATCGTGCAGCCTCTGTGTATTACAGCAAATATTTTTTTATTTCTTGTCATGCTACCCACATGTCGTTGAATCCGTTATTGCAGCTATATCGCAATTACAGTTCGAGTCTCATTACATATCCGCTCATCCATTATCGGTATTGGTCTTTGTTGATCATTGTTTTCTGAGTAGGTAACCACGCATTTTCAGGATAGCGGATGTACTTTGTCTTTGTGAGGCAGGTTATTTTTTATAAGTAATCGAAAATAAATGCCTGCGAGTCCCGCCCCAAAGTACCAAAAAGATAACCCAGCTGGTTTGGTACTTTTGATACTGGTACCTGACCAGAAATCAATGGAAAGAGAAAGTACTGAATTCTTGGTATCAAAAATATGCCACCTGTTGCAGTGGAAAAATGCCCACAGCTTTATGCCTGGTAACCTTAATTAATAAGATAGTGGATTACACTAAGACTTTAATACGATAAAAACAGGAAGCATAAATTCTGTTCCTGGTCAACCATATGGGTGCCAGTTTCCTCTCCAGGTGACTCACTTGACGTCCTGTGTTGGTTTGTTTAGTCAAAATCTGTATTATCCGTCATTATCTATATTATCAATATTTTTACTCAGCGTCACAGAAAGGCATGACTTCTTTAACAGAGCAGAACAGGTATCATCAGACAATCATTCTCATAAAAAAATTATTATTTTTGCTATACTCACTGGGCTAAAAGTCTACATCTGGCAGCTGGGATTTTTGTTTGCATGATACATGCAGACCGCGGTACAAGATTCCATCTTCCCGAATATCGCAGACTGAGGCTTAGACGCAGTAAAAGAAACTTCAGTGAGGTTTGTCCTCCACCACACGGAAACACATGGACAGGCTAATCATATCTGCCATTGATCCATTGTGCTGTCCATTTTCTACAGCTAAATTGTTCTGGCGCTGTTTCCAGCCATCAAAATTAGGTCTGAAATCTGCCACTTCATGTTCGTCATGCTGACAAATAGCATGTGTCCAGACACTGAATGCTGTAATTGGGAAATATTTTGATCCATTTCACTTCCCCGGAAATAAAAACCCATAACCCCAGTGAAATGTCACATTTCATCCCACGGGTCAATCCAGCCAATTCGTTTGATGGTAGTACAGATAAAGTAGTACTATGGTACATTACTGCACTTTTAAGGCTGTGCGGTATTACAGCTTCCGCTACTTGAACAAACCCACTTCTATTCACCTGCAACCTTAAAGCCTCCAACATACAGTACTGACCATCACTCAGCACACATCGCCCTCTAGTGATAAGAAGCACATCAGCCCACAGACACAAACAGTAGCTACAAGAAAACAGCTCCAAAAATGGCTCCTGTAACCGTGTGCACTTTGATCACTCAGAACCCATTCCGTAAGTAAAGTAATACATAGGACAGCCAAGGACACAGTGAATTATCCTTCACAAATTTGTAACTGTACCAATAAAGACCAAATCTAGAGTCTACTTTTTCCCCCTGTAGTATCAAAAATGTTAAACATCCCAATCACTCGTTAGACCTAAACGAGAGTGAAAACGGCGTACCAGTCTTTATGGTATTATTGAACCGCAGTTGGTCATAATAATAACGATTTTTCAGGTTAAAATATTCTCCACTGTAGCAGGACGATCCTGGCCTATTCATTTTTTCATTTCACTCCAAGTGTGGTTCGTGAACTACAGCTGTTGATCGAATGGAAAGAAAAACAGAAATGGAAACGTACTGAATACCAACACATTTGTTTCGTACTGGAATTTACATATGCAATAGAACAAGAACTGCCCACTTTGTTTTTTAGTGTCACCGGTCGGTGTTCAGGTTACAGCCCCAGCTTCATCCTTTTGGTCTGCATTGGCATCGCCAGCGCTCCTCTCTTACGCTTCCAGCCGGTAAATAGGCAATGAATCACCGTCAGGTCTGCGACATGCAGCCAAACGGCTTCATACGTTGCATTTTACATCGCCATCAAACTATAACGTGCCTTCGTCGCGAAAAGAAGAGGACATACTGAACTAACATAATTACACTAAGAGATACATTTGTTTCCATGTGTTTCCATAACTCACGGATAAGAAAATACCTTATAGCTAAAATGTAACACATTCTTTTTACAAGATTACACATCCATGCTATGGATCACTTAATTTTTGTTTTAATAATTGGAGTCTACTATGCATACGAAAACAGAAGCGCAGCGCCATATAGCAGACTTCGTACTTCGAGGCTTAACCTCAATTGCCGTTTTGTTTTCAAGTAACAGGAAGAGAGCAACGATTTTATCACACACACACACACACACACACACACACACATATGATATGCAATTCACTGAAGTTAAAAAAGGCTGAAGAACTCCGGCTTACTGTTGCCAATAATAGCCAGCACAAGTGGCCCCGTTACCGGAATGTTTCAGTGTAATTGAATAGCCTTTATATCTATAAAATCACGTGCAGTGCGGCTCCGTAAAAAGAATCGCATTAATTACGTTTCAGAGCCCACGCTATGTTTGGGGGTGCTGTGGCCAATTGAGGAAGACAAAATATCTTCATCTTAACCATAAATCATTTGCAGCACGGCCACTACAACATGGCTGTATGTATAGTGCGCTCCGTCGCCGTCCCCCTCTCGGAAGGCATGTCTGTTTGCGCTGTCTGTGCATCTTTTACTCGCACAGTAGCGCCAGCTTTTGCTTTCCATAACGCACGTCTAAAACAGCTGGATCCGCGGCATCAAACAAGGATCAGAAAACGTTATAAAGAATAAAACCCAAGACATACTTACGGTCGCCCATTGCACAATCCGTAAATGCCATGACCAGGAAGGAAACGATTGTACCCCAACGGTATCAGAAGACAGCTGAAGCTGTTTGCTGCCCCCTCGCTCTCACGCTGTCAGTGAGAAGCAGCTTTCCAGTCGTGCTAACTACCGGAGACGAGAGGCTGCTGTTGTTCAGGCTGGGCGTGGATTCTTCAGCATCCCTGCTACTCAATAGGACCAATGTCAATCTTCGTAAATAACGGGGAGGGTACAAAATTTTTAATATGCTACTGACAACTTTTAAGACATATATATGTATAAATACATTATAATATTCCCCATATAAATGAATTACGTCTTACATTACATAAGAGCCTAGGACCAATGCGGTAACAGAAGGCTGGTACCATCCCAGTAATTAAATAACTATGATATAGTATTATTGCTTAAACATTCTTTTAGATGTTGCTCAAAGCACATGAATTTAAGAAGTGTTTTCTCAGTTTATTAATTAGAAGTTAGTGATCAATTGTCATTGTTGACACACTACAGCAAAATGTGTCCTCTGCATTTAACCCATATGTGACATAGCAGGGGGCAGCTAATTCAGCACCCGGGAACAGTGCTTGGGGGCGGTACCTTGCTCAGGGTACCTCAGTGGTGCTTTGCTGGTCAGGGATTCAAACCTGCAATTTTACAAAGACAAGTGCACTTCAATAACCATCAAGCCATCAATGCCTATTAAACAGTTACGGTTTGCCATATATTTATTCAGTAGGATTACACTGTGTGCGTGTGGAGTTTGCATGTTCTCTGTGAGTCTTGTGGGTTTTCTTTCCAGTTTCTCCCTGCAGCTCAAAGACACGACGTTCAGTGATCTGGCATCGATGTTTCCCCGTAGTGTGAGCTTGTGAGTGTCAGAGCCTGTGATGTACTGGCCTCCTGTCCAGAACGTTCCCCTGCATTACGCCCTATGCTGCATTGTACAGTCTCCAGCTAAATGGGTATAAAAAGATTTCGAACTCTCTGTTCTTATCTAGGAGTATGAGACACGTATTTATGCCAAACAGAATCTAGACAATAAGATTTTTGTCAGTCAATCAAGTGAGAGTCAAGTGTTTTGAAAAGTTTTGCATATAACTTCTAGGATTATTTCAAATTATATAAATAGGTATATATAAAATTTGTCTTACAGTGCATCTTGCATGTATGTTACCTGTCTCTTATATAAATGGACATAAATGTGATGAATAATTATAATTGAATTAAAAAAAAAAATAATCCACAGTGTTGATGCATGGGCATTGAAGTTTGTGAGGTTTAACCAGCTTTTTAAGATTAACCGTATTCCCTTAATTGTGTTTTCAGGAGATATCCCTATATATAATTATATATATATAGCTTAATGAAAACAAGGGGCACTATGCAATTGAAAAAAGTTTAAAGTGATTTTTGCGATGTGTTGTATATAAATCTATACCAAAAAATCTTACTTAATTAAAATTAAATTTACATTTACTATAGTACAGATATAGTATAGATGCTTCTGTCCAAAGCGATGTACAAGTGAGGCAAGCAGCACATACACAGATAAGTGCTGTTATGAGTCGACTGGGCATAAGAGCAGCCAGGCGGAACTTACAGTGAATGTCCAGGTACGAGTGTGAACACCATTGGAGCAGGAGCTACACAGCAACATCTAACGAGGCAAGAACCTAATAAGACTATTCAGCGACCAGAAGTGTGATTTTAGAACATTCAGGGAACAAACAGGCGTATCAGGCTAGTTGTGAATTTCCAGGAGCAACTGGGTCTTGAGGCCTTCATTCCACTATTGGGGAACCACAGATGAGAAACATCTAGAATGATACTTCTCACATGGTGAAGCAGCGTTGGTTTGCCGACCGAAGGGTGCGAGTTGGGGCGCGGTCTTATGCTGCCTCTTGATGGGTCCATTAATGGTTCTAATGGCCTGTGGCAAGGATTTGAACTTGACGTGAGCACCAATGGGGAGCCAGTGAGGAGAGACGAGGGTGGTGTGACATGAGAGCGTTCGGCTAACTGAATCCCAGACATGCTGGCGCATTTTCAATGATCTGCGGCGTTCTGACAGCACGTGCTGGAGAAGCTGCTAGTAGAGAGCTGCAGTAGCCGAGTCACGAGGTAACAAGTACCTGGATTAGAAGCTGAGCTGCATTTTCAGACAGAAAAGGCCTGACGTCCTGATGTTGTACAGAGTCATGTTGCCTGATTGAGAGATCGTTATATGCTGAGCAAAAGAGAGCTGGTCATCTAACAATACCCCAAAGATCTTGGTGAACCTTGATGGAGACAGTGTGGATAATACAGGCGGAACGGTGATGTCAACGGTGGATGGTAGGGGCTTGCAGGGAAGTCAACAAGCCTGGTCTTGGAGAGATTCAGTTGGGGGTGATGGTACCACATGCAGGCTGCAATGTCATGAGACGTGCAGAGATGTCAATGGAGACGATGGTGTCTTCAGAAGGGAAGGGGAGGTATATCTGGATGTCATTGTAGTAGCGGTAGGAGAAGCCATGTGACCGGTTTGATTTGACCTACAAAAACAAAGTCATTTGTGTTTGTATGTTTATCTATCTCGCTATATATTTATTTATCGGTTTGTTCTGCTTTGTTTGATTCACTATGAAGGCTGAGTAACAAGATATTGGCAAAACCGAATACAAGAATACAATACTAAACAAGAGCTTTAATAGCGTTAAAGAAGAAAATGTGAGCTGCAGAATGCTCTGTGTACCATTTCCTCTTAATTCTATCATCCCAGAAAAAGATCTTAAGTTTTCTCTGGCTCCTTAAAGAGCTACATTTCATTAATTTACATAATTTCCATTGGTTAACTGTCGACCTATATGATATCAGAGATTTATTTAATCTAAGAAATAGAGTGCAACCTTTTGGTTCACTTACCAGAGAATGATAGAATTATTGAAGCTACTTCATCAGCTAACTCTTCCCGACATCTTTAGTCAATTATATTTGTATTTTGCAAAAAAATAATACTACAGTTTAACATCTTAAGAGATTCACCTCAACACATGCACATTCAACCCAGATAATACCACAAACGTGGCCCAGTTCTGAATTAAATGTGGCAGTTTTGATGGCCCATATCTGGTCCAGATCCACCCAAGTATTAAATTGAATGACAGTCAGCCTATGAACAGAATGCATTAGGGTAAATATAGCAACCAAATGTGAACGTCATGTGACCAGACAGCTCAATACTGGACCACATCTAACTGATACTGATTCAAAAGCCGGATTGATTTTGGGATGTGCAAATCTGATATAATATCCTAGGAAATCAACTGAATAATGGAATTTTTCTGTGCCCTTTAGCTTTGTTAGACATCTATCTAATTTGTACAGTTTTCTACAGTCAGTTGGATTATAACCATTTAAGATACCTTGTAAGTTTTCGTCTAGGTAATATTTTAAATGTGAGCGGCAAATTGTTAACTGACCGGAGAAATTAAGAAGGAAGTATAGAAATAGCATTCTGTTGTTCATTTATATATTTGTAACATCCTGCCTGTCATGTCCGCCTGACCCTCTTATCTCCTCCCTAATAAGGCCTGGATGATATGCTTGCTTGTTGCCCCTCACTTGCGTTTATATATAAATCCCTGTTTGTATCTCCACCCCCAGTACGGTCCTGTTGCCTGTGCCCTTCCCTGTACCCGTCTTACCATTTTTGATTCCTCGCAGTCCTGTTTCTTTCTCAGTCCCTGTTTAGATTGGATTTAATAAAGTCCCTTTAATTCTCCCAATACGTGGCCATGAAGTCTTCGTCTCTCAAACCACAACAATATTGTTTGTTTTTCTAATGACTGTGGTCATTTTTATATGTGCTGCATAGAATATCAGAAATATTTTCCCATATGTAATTTCAAAAGTAGGTGCCCTGAATTTTTAAGACGCACATATTCATAAAACAATAATAATATATAATTTGCATTAATAATTTCATATGAAATGATTGAAAATGCTGCTGTGACCCTGCACCTTGTCCAGAGTATTTCCTGGTGCAGCTTTTAATAAAAATCAAAATGAAGAGGCTGAGAATCAAGCTGTAGATAAATTGAAGCACTATTCTGGTACCGGGAGAACCACAGGACAGTGCTGTGACCTCATACCTCCAGGCAGCTGGGCTTGATTCCCGTCCCTGGGTTTGTTCCTCTTCAGTTTTCTGTCTGGGTTGTACACGTTTTCTCTAGTTTCTTCTCGCAGTTAAAAACATGCCATTAGGTGAAATCGATGTAGCATCGGATTCCATCGATCGCAGCAATTTATCCCATTGAAAGTTTTGAAAAGATAAATGTTTGGCGAACACAAGGAAAAATTTACCTCTGGGCAAAGCATGCTTAAAATTATGTAAAAGAAAATGAGGTTGCTGGATAAAGTCAAACCATACTGGAAAAGAAAAAGCACCTGTTCTCTTTGTGTTTGCCACATTCTGGCCTGATTGTGAAATAGGTAGGTATTGAAAACGTGCAGCACTCACTGAAACAAAGACCCCAGTGAATCAGCTGTGACATTTATTTGGATACTGTGTTGAAAAGTTGTGGTGTGGAGGTCAGCCACGAAAAGAGGACAGGGGTGCAGGCCAGCCACTTACAGCTAGACCTTTATTATGAAATCACAACACAAAACAGGGTCACGGCCCATTTTCAATGGTGAGCTCTAAAAAATAGTGCTAAACTAGCAAAAAGAAAACCTAAAAGCTCAACAAAACAACCACGGGTAACGCGAGACGAGGCTTCATGAAACTTCTGTGCCAGCAGCGTCACTATAAGAACACATCCAAAACTACCTCCAACCGCCTCTCAATTCTACCCCCGATTAATCCTGCCCTATTTAATTCGTAAGTTCATGTGTTCATGAGTACCAAGCTGTGTTTCATTAAATGAGGCTTCAATAAGGATGTGGCTGACGATCTATCATCGTCAAACACCAACCCTAGGTTCTTGCACTGCGCCATATGAGATCCCATTTATTTAGCCTCTTAGTTCTTTCTTGGCTTAGGTCCTTATTAAACTGAACTAGCCCAACTGGCTAGTTGCAGAAAGTCCTTAAGTGCTTTCTTATTCTAAAGGTATATAACATTATTGAGTCACATCCACTGTAATGTATAGCATATCCAATTGTCTTAAATCACTGGATTAAAATTACACCAGAACAAAGAAGAACAAAATTGATATAATGTGCAGACATTGCATTTATGCATAACCTGTAGGTCAAGGTGGTGTAAATCACAAAGTATTAGCACGCTAAGGGCTACTAGAAAAGGTAATGGACTGAAATGTCCCTTCTGTATCCCTGGAACCGGTCAAGAAAGGGACATCCATACCAGGGCACTGGCAATCATGCACGCCCATAATCACACGCTATATGTAATACCCTGTTTACCTTACTGCATGTGTTAGGACTGCAAAGACTCAGAGGGAGTATACTAGCAGTTCACACATAGCCAGGGCAGGAAATGAATTGACAGCCCAGAAGATCTGAGACTACAATGCAACTGATTTACCGCTATGCTGCCCAGGTCACTGAGATTGGATTGAACACCAAATGCCAGATACTTTTCCATGTTGGGAGACTCATGATCACACTGTGCATTGAATAACTAGTGGAAAGTGCATTTATTTAGTTGTAAATATCAAATATGATGAAATTCTAATGATTTTCAATACAATACATATTTTTTGTATTGTTGATTACAGGCGATCAATTTCTTTTTCTTTTTGTCAATGGGGAAGGACTCACTTACCCAGCATTTTATATTTCAAAACCCCAAGCGGTTGTTTTAAGAAAATCTATGAATCTAGCTGCAGGAAAGAAAACTTTCGAAACACCAACATGATATCACATTTTATAAAATGAAGTTTTCGAAACACCAACATGATATCACGTTTTATAAAATGAAGTTTTCGAAACACCAACATGATATCACGTTTTATAAAATGAAGTTTTGCTTTCTGATTTATTCTGTTTCACAGATTTGTTCAGCCAAGGCTGACTAAGTTGCGCTGAATAACAGATTTTCTGAGAATCTGAGTGAATTTGCTTATTCGTTAAAGCATCTCCAGATGCTTCCTATATTATGCTGACCTTTAATCAGCCTTGACTGTGTTTGTCTATCTGTAATCCGCAATAGTTATTGTCCATATGAGTTTCATAAAATGATGATTAATTATAACTAAATATGTTTACTGACAGTGACATTTTGCATTGAACTCCTAATATCTCACAGATCAGCTTATTTGAAACAAAATGAATATAGCATGATTCTGAGGACTGTTATGTTATTTCTGTGAGAACCCCTGCAGTGTTGGTTATGTAACCCCGAACTGCATTTTGGTTTGACTGTAACTCATGATGCTTTCTCCATCAGCACAAGAACTTTTTTAAAATGCCAGGTGACTGCTCTGTGATGGACTTGACCCTGTCAAGATGTAATTAACTTCACACCATCCTGGGATATTTTTTTAGACTGTAGTAATCTTAAACTAGACCTTTGTATGTACAACTTCAGTGGATAAGGTAATAATATTATGTCTACCACAATGTCTTTTTACATATAATGAAGTGGGCCAGCTCATTGGCTAGCACAGAAGCCTCAGCCTTACACCCTTTGTAAATTACACAATGGTGCCTTTTGCCTGGGGATGTGTTCGAGCTCATTGTGACTCACAGCCCTCCTGGGTTTGTGGTTATGGCAGAGGGCAGGATAGGCAATAAAAACAAGGCCGCAGCTTTAAGGTCTATAATAATATTTTGTTGTCTCAGCAAAACCAATGAATTGAAATTCAGTACTAGTCAAAATCCAGGACACACCTACCAAAACCATTTGATTTTTAGAAGATAACAATGTTAAGCACACCTCAATGTTAAGTAGTAAGTATGATCTTATAAACAAAGACAGAGATGGACAGAGATGGTGCTCTGACAGAAAACCTGGCCCCCACAGTCCCCCAACCTAAACCCGACAGAGCTGGTTTGACACGAGCTAGATGGAAGCATACAGTAAGAGCAAGGTAGCCAATTTGTGGCCAGAAGTTGTGGAAACTTCTTCGGGCCTGTTGGAGAAGCACTCCAGGTGGCTACGTCTGGAAGCTGGTTGAAAGAATATCTAGAGTTTGATTTGATCTGTATTACTTCATTATATTGAGGCCTTTTACTACAATACAGCTAAAATAGAGAAATACGCATTAAGAGGAAATGTGTCCAGACTTTTGACTGGTACTGCAAATGCACATTTATTTTCCTAAATATATTCATTCAAAGACAAAAAGCACCCTTCTCCTAACTGCTTAAACAACGTAAAAATAAGCAGTACTGAGCCGGTCCAGCAGCCCTCTCAATGGACTGTAATTGGCTGCACAAGCACACAAATGACCTCATGAGACCAAAGTCATGCAGAACCACCATGAGGGAATCGTGGGGATTTTGGCTGGAACAAGACTCCGACATTCTGATACTTTATCATAAAAGTGCTTCAGCGATACAGAAACTTCTGGAATAGGGCATCATCTTCTTTCTGTGTGGGGCTGTGGGAAGAGGTACAGAAATCCTGCAGATATTTAAGAAAGTGACATCTGCATGTAAATGTGTGCTGTTACTCATGCACTGAAGGACAGGCACAGTACAAATTCATAAAATTTATTTATTTTCTTTGAACATTTTTCTTCTGTCTCTTCCTCCTGTACCGATTACTGTTTTTTTTTTGTTGTGTAAAGTGACCTTGTGATTGTGAAGGGCGCTATATAAATTACACTAAATTAAATTATTATTATTATTATTATTATTATTATTATTATTATTATTATTATTATTATTATTGAGGAAAGGTTGATTCACAGAGGTACTGTCACATCTGCATGCAGCCAGATCTCAGTTCAGCCACGCCCAGTCTGCCCAGTCTTCCCAGTCTGCCTCATCAGAATATTAACACGCCTCTAGCTCCTGAACTGGATGTGTATCTTATGGCGTTCTTTACCCAGTACTGAGTTATGTTGCAGTTCTGTTCCAGTGTACCTGATTTATTGTTTTTTTGCTCACATTCGTGGGTGTAATCCCCTGAGCTGCTTGTTCCTGCCCTACAATCTACTGCCTATTTCCGGACTATGGGTATTTTTTTCGTCACATCTTCACATGGATCCTTGTCATTTTATGACAATTGTTACAATTGGCATCTGCAAACAGACCCACATGAGTGGAGGACTGGAGTATGGGACAGACGCCCACAGACCCACATGAGAGTAGGACTGGAGTATGGGACAGACGCCCACAGACCCACATGAGAGGAGGACTGGAGTATGGGACAGACGCCCACAGAACACATCAGGCTTGGGCAAACAAAGGCAGCCATCTCAAACACCATTTCAAACGCCTTTACATTAACACTCCTCTAATAAATGGTTCATAATCAGATTATTAATTATGTTGTTATTCTTTGTAAATCACTCATAGACAATTATAAACAAGTTATAAGACAGTTTTTTTATTATTAATGAGCTGCTACTATTTACAAGTCTTGTACGAGCTTTATTGTGAAAAATACAAAAGCCAAGCACATGGCATAGATTTGGTTTCAGCAATGGTAGGAACCAAATCAGCCCAGAACCTCAAGCACCACCCCCCCCCAAACACACACAGTACTCCCACAGTATTGGTAGGGATGTGTCTGTACTGTCCACACCCAAATCTACACCCTGAGCCAGCCTGCTATTTACTCCTCAACCTCCTCAATAAAAAAGGACATTTACAAACAGATTAGAACTGTGGAGAGGGACTCTTCCCTGACCGTGTCTCTCTCCTGGGGGAGCAGTGCCCTTCTGCTATTTCACATGCCCATATAACCC
>JAABNX020000106.1:27579400-27593978 GCA_015163995.2 Mormyrus lacerda | reverse complement strand
CTAGAGATTTTTGGCCCTTAATTCTCCTAAAAAAAATTTTAGGGGCCCTTGCACTCCGGGGCCCTTGTAATCAACCTAACTATCTCCCCCCCCCCGCCCCCCTTTGTGACGCCCCTGGTTAGGGTGGAGCACTAGACACACCCCATACAGGGTATGAGGAACACACTCACACAATGGACAATATAGACCAATTTAGAGGACACCAGTTCACCGATCCGCCTGTTTTTGGAGTAAAACCTACAGTATACATGCAGCATCTGCTCACACAGAATAAAGGGTAGGTATCAAACCACAGCCCTACATCTGACAGACTACAGTGCAAACCACTTCACCACCCCAAAGAGCAGACTGTTTTTATATAACATCAGAATGGCACAGTTATATAAAGATGACTGTTTATACTTTATGCAAGTGCTTTCTTGTACAAAGATGTACATTTTCATGCATATTTTATGCACATGCATAAAAGAAGCCATATTAAGTTGTACAGTATGATATCATTTATAGCAGTGAAAAGCACAGAATGCATCATCAACATATGCAGAACATACAGAACATTTTGTTTAATGCTTTAATGCCAATGCATACAGTATGTCAATAAAAATTCATAAGGTTGTTTGAAGGTTCATATTAACCTCCTGGACAAATTCAACTTCATGCACAATAACCTTTGGGGGGGGGGGGGGGGTGGTGGTCACTGCTTATGTAGAAGTAATGAGTCAGACAACCTTATTTAAGGTTAACGAACCAAATGTGATCTTTTCTCTGGTATATTTCCAAAAATGATCATTCTAATTGTGAAAATACCTCTTGCTGTTAATATAGGCCTATGTATTACTTTAAATACATGTTTAATTATTCAATGTGTAAAAACTTTTGTTAGCATAAATATGCAAAATTTATTGATATTCTTTTGTTTTTATTATGTGTAAAGAGAATATTGTTATTTTATGTTACTGATGAAATGCAGACATGTTCCACAGCGGTATATAAAATGGCTCCAATGGGTGTTTTGTGGCTGTGTGTGCATCTCTCACATAGATTTTAATGTCCCCCACCCACACACCTTTTATCTGGATTTCTGAGTAGATTGATAGGTATACTTTGTATGCTGATATTATTTTATGTCCTTCTTTTCATTCATAAACTAGTTAAGCGCATGAGGTCAGCGACACCATTACAGATTTTGGGCCCAATGAAAGCATATCATACTGGGTCCCAAACCGAGAAAATCCAAAGTGTCCCAAACTGTTTAGAGCCCCTGTCAATCATGTCAATCCCCCACCCCTTCCCCCACCCCGTACGGAAAAGAAAACGAAAAAAAAAAAAAAACATTTTAGCCATACTATTGATTATTCCTTGTCAGTAACAAATATGCACATGTCTCTCAGTTAATAATGGGCATGAATTAAAAACAGAGCACATGAAACCATGCAGCCGACACTCCCTTTATTATATAACCGTCAGCTAGTGCGAATTGCAACAAGGTGATACATTGTTTCGACTTGTTGATTGGGGAACCAAAATGAGACGTTATATAACGTAATTCGCACCAGATTTGAGTCATTAATTCGTTGAAAGCATATGTCTACGAGAGATTTTTCTGGTTAAATTTTAACCATTTAACAATCGTTTTAAAAAATCATTTCACTTCTAAGTGAAAACAGCATTTCTGGATCAGATCTTTTTCTTGTTCTTATTTTTTTACACTGCACGCATTTTTTTCTGTCATAAAATTAAAGTACATTGTAACAAAATAGGCCTATATATCTATTCTCGTATACGATATTACACACTACACTGCTACTAGGATCTGACGCTGGAGGATCTGTCTAGGGGTTCTGTTTCCTATAATTTAAATACCTCCTGACACCAGAATTTGACTAAATTTGTATGTGGACTTTTATAAAGAAATATTGCGTATCGACAACAGAAAGTAAACAGCTATAAAATGTATAATGCTTTAAATTACATAGATTAAAATCTTTGCTGATATAGATAATATGTAGATCAATATATTTAATTATGCATCCCTCGCTGATATACGTATATTAACACTTACAAAAAAGAGGAAACTATAATACTTCGTTTCTTGTTAATTAATACACAAGTAATAGCCTAATGCAATGTTATTTATGCTCTGTCAAGTAAATGTTACCGAAATTTCTTATGAACAAGCTTTTATTATCTACTCATTTTCTTAGAACTGCTGTTCCAGCGCAAGTCCACCAGAAAGGATATGGCTGTGTTTGTGGGAGGAAATTCAGGCAAACACTGTGAGAGCATGCAAACTACGCACGTAGAGCTGAGGCAGGAGTAAACAGTCCCGGACCTGGGAGAGTGCACAGCTTCCCAGTGGGACATTAATGACTTAAGTAAGTAGGACAAAAATACGAGCTTGAGAGGATTGTTAAGCAGTTTATGTGTCTTTTGCGTTATTTATTTAGCATTTTCTTCTTAAAATCCGCTAGATGGCAGATCTGTCACATTTGAGAATAGGATCGTACTACAAACCTAAATCACCTTGGAAGGGCATCCTGGCAAGACACGCATAATTCTAATCATAAAAAGAAAAAAAGAAAAAACAGGATCACACACTTTGTCTATTGCTTATTCTGCATCACCTGCCGACTGTGGCCAAGTATCTTAATATAATCTGCGTTGGGTCAATAGTTATATTAGGGTTTCTGAAAGTTGGCATTTGTAGGGCTACAGCTATTCTAGGTAGTACGGTAAGCGCTGAAAGGTCCGCCTCTGGCCCAGGTGAGGTGGGGCATCGGCCGGCCGAGTAAAAGAGCGGAGTCCGCGCGCCCCGTCGCTCGAGCCGACGCGGTGTGTGGGACGGCGTTAGTGGACACGATAACGGCGAAGCGGCACTTTTCAGCGGAAATGATAATGAAACCATTCAGCTTCCATATATAGAACTATTTTTACTTGTGGACCGAGTTTTGAAGTTGCCGAACTAATCAGGGAGCCAGGACTTGAGGCGGCTGGTTTCATTCTTGCGGTGTTTTCTCTTACATGCATTTTCCAACCAACATTTTAGCTGAAAACAAGTGATAGTCATTTTATTTTTCTTGCGGATGTCAAATATTATCACGCATCGGGTTACTCATGAAGATGATAGTTATTGCCATCACTTAACGTTTTGCATCATTGCTGAATTTTTACATTATTATTAATAAAATTATCATTACTACTACTACTACTACTACTACTACTACTACTGCTGCTGCTACCACCACCATCACATCAACTACTCATCCTGATACAATTGTGTGGGGAGCATTTCGATTTATTTTGGATTTGTATAGAAAATCAGATATTACTTAATATAGCTAACCCTACATTCTCAGTAGCACTATGGCGGAGCATGAGAGTTTGGAGTTCGGCAAGGCGGATTTTGTGCTTCTTGACGACGTCTCTTTGGATGATTTCATGGCCAATCTCAAGCTCAGGTAAGTGCACCAATTCATTATTTAGACCTACATCCCTGTAAACAGGGGCATCTCGGACATGGGGTGCGTGTGCAAACGGTCGGGTGTTAGACTGCGAGTTTGATCAGATTTGCATTTAAAATGTTACGTGATCTATCAGAATGCTGTTGTTTGTTCATATTGTTATAATGGATAGGAATCATCCTCGATATGCAACAAGTGCCACGTTGTCTAAAAGTAACAAAGGTTATGTTTTGGTGTTCTGGTAAAGTTCTACTAGTCAGCTGCATTACATGTTGTTTTGATTTGCCGGTACATCTAATAATGCTGAATTATATACACTGTTTTATAGCAATGACATTGGTTTAATAGCAGTAAGTTTTAGATTTGTAACACTAAACTTTGTGTGAACGTTTACACCGTTCACACTCATGCAAAACGACGCACCGATATGAAGACGAGTTTTTTTTTCTTTTTTTTAATTTTGTCCAACAATATAAAGAGATTACTATAAATGGTGAGATGTCAGTGTTTGATTTGTGCATTCCTCGCATGGTCCATGCTGCACCTGTTAAACCGGTGCCCTGATATGCAGGGCGTGGAGCCGCTGGAATTTCCGTTCACTTTTGTGAGCATCATTCCAATCGTCTGAGATAAACCCAGTCAATCTCTTCACTGCTATTTGGTAAAATACGAAGTATCTTTACTGTTGTCTCATTTAAGCTCTCAGCTTCTTGACGCATGTTTGCACTGAGATGAAAATTCGTTACTATTGATCGTAGTGCCGTATGTTAAACAAATGAAGGGATATCTCTGTATTTCATATTAAAAGCATATTTGGATTATCATAGTGTAAAGACAAGAGACAAAGTATCTATAGCTTATTTATCTTTGAGGATCTTTCGCATTTGTATTTGCCGCATAGTTTCAGGGGGTTGATAATTGCAATGTTTTTTTTTTGTATTCAGATTGTTTCGTGTAAACCTATACAGATCAGCCACTGACTTGTCTGTGTTGCATACGCCCTGATGATTTGATATCATTAGAAGAGATCGCATGGGGGGGGGGCTTGAAATGAGCTACTCTGTGCGAGCTAAACGTTCACAAGCAAGCAAATCATCGTTCTGTCCTCAGCAGCCAAAGGCAAATCATAACAGCGCCGAGGCACCACCATGTCTAAAATGATGGAAAGTGCCAGCTTATTTTTTTATTTATTTTATTTTTTTTTAAGTGCCAGCTTATTGGTGAAATGTTATATACACTGATGACGTGGAGTAGTAAGGGACAGCAGCGGGCGTAGTGCTTATAAAGGCATTCCAGGGAGTTCGGGCAGTTTTGAATTCCTGTCTCTTGTTGGTTTCCTGTCTTTCTTGCTTTTGTGTAATTTCTAATGGAATGTACAGTATAAAGCAGCCACGTATCTCTGTAATGACTAACAATGCCAGCTGATCTAGTGTGATGGCAGGAGTGTCTTAATCTATTTGCTATTTTTGTCTTTGTATTTTACAACAGCTGCATTTTAATCATGTCTAATTTGTATGCTGTTAGTAATAAAAGTAGTGACAGTATTACAAGTTTTACAAGTATCACACATCTGTCAGCTTAATATGGTTATAGAACACAGACACATGGACAGATGTTGACATATGTTCAATGTCTTGCTAGCACAACAGATACTGTTCATGTTATTTGAAAAGCTAGCCTTTTAAGTTTAGATCCCTGTGGTTGGGAGGTACTTCTTGTTCATCTTTTACTGGGAACAAGGCTTGCAGGGTATTCAAACATATTTAATTAAAATCATGTTTTGATCCTGGGTTTTGCCCTGTTAATAACGAATAAGGCTGAAGTTCGTCGACATCAAAATATCGTGGTGTGCCCACTTCCCTAGCAGCTGGAACACACGTCATCACTGGTGTTGCCTCGGCAGCCAGTGCAGTGGCTGTTTACGCAGGGTGTGACCTGCTGCTTCGCCGTGCCTCTGTGCTCCCCCGCCGGGAAGAGGCGCTGAATGGGGGAGGTCTGAGTGGCGTGTGCGTCTCAGTAGATCATTTGCCACTTGGGCTCCATTATATGAAATTGAGATGCGTTCGCTTGACTGAATGGGCACATCTGCATGCTTTGTAATTCACCATAGCTGTGTGCTTTCCAAATCAATGCCTGGACCCCGTGTGAATAATATTTTGGAGAATTATGACCAGGGTTTAAATGTATGGCCAAACCCCGCCTTTCCGGAAAGCAGCTCCGCCTCCATCAACATGAACCTTTTTTCATGTCGCGGCCAAAATATTTAGTAAAAGGTTCAAAATAAACGGTTTAATAAAAAGTCAGTTTTGTGCTAAAGAATATGTTTTTTTCATCAGCTCCAATGTTACCTTTCATTAGCAGCTCTGGCCAGACATTTTATCTTGGGTGGCTGAGAGATTCTTAAATGGCGCCTTGATTTCTGTCCTGTGTTTTTGTATTTTATTTCATATTTTATTACTGTACTGCTGCCAAAGCTTCTCTTACATATCTTACCTGTGAATAACTTGATATTTGAATGCATTTCCATTCAAATAAATATTACTAGCAGTGATAAGGTATTTTAGTGCACTTACATATTATATTTAAAAAAAAATCAAGTAGTATTTAGCTACCCCATTTGAACAATACCCAAATGGAATAAAAATCAATTTTTGATCATGTAAATGTCTTTATTTTGCATTTCTTTAAAGTGGTAATACAGCATACAGACAAATGCACACATTGCATCATAAATACATGTGATAATTAATAAAGTAATGCAGACCGGCTTATTCAGGCCACCCCCACCCCATATCTCACAGGGCTCCCCCTCCTCTCTGATTCTGATTGAACTCCAGATTGTAGCCTTTTTAGTAATAACACTTAACAAGTGTCTCTAATGTTGAAGCAGAGTAACACATGCGCCATTTGATGATGTCCCTTCCGCTCTGTGACCTATGATTTGGTCTTAATAGGAAATATAAAGATGCGTATGGGACGATGGTGTGATGTCCTCTTATTTCAGTTTGCCTGTACAGTACGCTTGCATGATATTTTGAAAAATAGCTAAAAGCACCAAGGGAAGCAGTAAAAGTAATTGATTTAACTGTTTACATTTGGAAATAAATCGGCGGTGTTACTGTTGTTTGTATTAAATATGTTGAATAGCATAAAGATCAGATGTTTCAGTTTACAACAATGATGTTATTGATATTATGTAATACATAATAAAGCAGCACAATGTCCTCGAGATGGAAGAAAATTTTTCTGGAGGGAAAAGAGCAATTGATTTGCAATGAACAGCTATATGGGGAAAGTCGGCCTGGTACATTTATGCACTGTACTTCATTGATGATTCTCTGCAGACATATTCAATACCCATTATACCCTATGACTGTTAGACTGTGGCTAGATGCTCTTGCTTATTCCCCAAAGCGATCAGCGTGGCCCCTTTCTAACCTCTACAGAATAGTGCAGAATGACCGTTGCTGTACTTTGGTCATTCCGGATAACATTTTCCACTGGATACCGGATGACTGTGACTTTTGGTCTGCTGCTATTAAAATGTAAGCCAGGTCTTACTGTGATGCCAATATTTAACAGTTCGTTTTATTTCTGTCCTCTGAAAGAACAGCTGGTACTTTGTACATGCTATGGATTTAGATCTTGCGTATCTGAAGAGAGTCTTTTTTTAAGAGACCTGTTTTTATTTTCTCTTAAGGTATCAATTATACCTTGTTTTATAGAGCTGCGAACTATATAATTAGAAATGATTCTTTTTCTTTCCTGGAGAAACATCTTATTGTCTAAGTATCTTCACATTGCTATAATAGACACGCTATATTTTAAAGTAGGTGGCACTCTAGTATAAATCTATATAAATAGCAGTAGTATAAAAAACATATGTTACCATCATCTAAAACAAACTCATTTTACTGTATTCTGCTTTCATTTTACTGTATTATACACACCAAGAGGGAAAATAACCCAATATCCATCCATTCAGGGGACAGAGATGGAATACACACTTAGAAGGACAATGTGCAACACACACAGTGTGCCTAATTACTGGGGTATAACAATCTTATCTATTGTAGGCCACTTCCTTGTTGGTGGTAAGGAATTCACAAGATGTAAAGCAAACAAGTTAAGTTTCTGCTGGATTTCACAGAATCTGTACGCCCTGGGTTGTGGTAATAAATGTTAGGCTGAGGCATGAGGAAATCCTATCAAATCAGCCTTAATTTGTTAATATTACCCTACAGCAGGAGTGTCAAACTCCAGTCCTGGGGGGCCAGAGCCCTGTGTAGCTTAGTTCTTTCCTATTGTACCACAAATGATTCAGCTCAAGAGCTGTGTTGTAATTAGCACAAGGAGTTGATTCAGGTGTGTTAAACGAGGGGAAACCAAAAACTGCAGGGTTCCGGCCCCCCAGGACTGGAGTTTGACACTCCTGCCTTACAGTGTAAATAATAGTCTCAGGAGTGAGCAAAACAGGCTGCCTTCAACCTGGGCGCATCATTGAACAGTTAATCCGAGGAGAAAATGTAATGGAGGGATTCAGCTATTTAGGGAAATCTTGTGTTCTTGTCTTGTTGAAGCTGTCATTGGGACCAAGAGGCCCATCTACATCCAGTTCTCTTTGCTTTCTATTTTGGGCAGTCATCTATTCACACTGATGCTGTGGTTAACATAGTCGGCCCAGACCTCCACAGGCCGGGGCTCAGGTCTCTGCCCTGGCTTTGTGTGAGTGCAGTGTGCATGTTCTCCCCATGGGACTTCCTCCAGATTCTCTCGTTTCACCCCAAAAGTGAAAAGTTTTGTTTTTAGCTAAGTATCAGGAAAGCATTGCTGGATTTCCTTAAGTATATCCTCAAGTTTATTCATCCACTTGAGGTTTTTTTTCCCCCCTTTGTGTCTGGTACCAGGTGCCATACCTTTGCAACAGAACCTGACACCTCAGTCACGTCTTAAAGTCCATGACAGATCGGCGCCCTGTGTCTCTCGTTCCGGCTGCTCAAAAGCTTGCTCACAGCTCTATCATGCGTCATGGCAACCGATGCCTATGCAGCCATTAAGAGCAAAACAGGCACAGGGGAAATCTTTGTGTGTGTGTGTGTGTGTGTGTGTGTGTGTGTGTGTGGCTCAGGTGGGGAACGTGGGGGAGAGGGGCACTCGGAGGCCACGTGTAGGTGTATCGCGAAGACCGCTTCTGCAAACAGCGTGTCTCTGCCCCTATCAACAGGCCTCTTTGTGTACTGATGGTTTAACGTCCCATTGGCTAAAGCTAATGTGAGGGAGCAGCCATTTTGGCCTGGGGCTCCCCCTCCCTCCCCCTTGCCAGATCACCCAGTTTCTCTGCCCTTTGTCCCACCCTTGGTAGAATAAGAGAAAATGCAAGGGAACACTCTATTCTGAGAGAAGCCACCAGTCCCGCATGGCCACAGCTAATTTTAGCTGTAAAACACTGCACTCTTATTAAATCTCTGAGTCCCTTATTAAAACTTTTCACTTTGTGGGTGTGCTGTTTCTTCAGGGCTTTGTGGGAAGTGTTTGCTTAGGTTTGTTTGCATGAGCTGCCTTCCCCTCTGTCCAAAAGTATACAAACGCAAAAAGAACGTTAAATTGGACATAGCTTTCAGTGTTCAGATTAAGGGAGTCAGAATTATAATGGAAAGCAGGAATAAATTTTTAAATAAAATATAATTGTGTGTGTGTGTGTAATATGTGTGTGTAATTATATATGTATGTCTGTTTATTTATTTATTTACGTATGTATGTATGTATGTATTTATTTATTTATTTAGTAAGATTAACCCTTGTGCTGCACCTTGGCCAAATTAATGATTTAATAGTCACCATTCAGGTGCTATTCACTGTATTTCATGAGGAATGCAAGATAAAGCAGTAAGTCCTTGGACCCACTGAACTGGAGATTCTTGGGGGGGGGGGGGGTTCCTGCTAGTTGACTTAGACTGTAAATGAGACTGTGACAGTGCAGTCTGTGCTGCCCCTAGCCTCCCTGTTCTCTATAGTTCCAGTGCCCCATTTCATTAGAGCCTACTAAGACGGTCTAGGCCCAAAAAGAGGAGAATAGTCTTACTAAGGCTGAAAAAATGCCTCTTCCCCCAAAGGGACCTTCGTATGGACAAATTTTTAAAAACAGTTCCTTTTCTCCCTCTCTCTTGCAATGAAAAGGCCAGTCTTGCCACAGGAATTTCCACACAGCCCCCTGTAATCTGAAACGCATTACCAGCCTTGCATAAACAAGACCCGTGTTCTTGAGACAAGCCTTTTTCCTAAAATAAGCGCGCCGCCACGCAGACGTCTCCCTCGTTGACTGTGTTCCTTGGCCGACGGGCGCGTGCCGTCCGTTCTCGTTTTGGCCCGTGCTGTGTTGTCTCTCCTCTCCACTTCATGCTTTTTAAGCTTACCTATTTTCTGAACTTGTTCTATACCCCCTCCATCACTTACACCTTTAACAGCCACCTCCACCGCACAACAAACCGGCTTAGATCGTTTCCATGAAAGGCGTCAAGTAGCTGCTTTAGTGTTAGCACTAGCCACATTAGCATTAGTTAGCTGTTCCTATCTCTCCATTCACATAGGAACCTCATATACTGACAGACTGCCGGTCAAAAACTGGAAGTTAATTACTGGATTGTCTGGCAGTTTGCGCACATGGAACATTGATTCCTCACTGGTATGGGTTCCTCGGTCATGTGCTTATTCTGCTTTTGCTTTAAATGTGTGATTTTCCTGGAGATTTCTACAGTGCAAACATGCAAACATCTCAGTAGCTGAAGCATTACACTGTTTCCTGGGACATGCTTAGGCTTCGTTTCTCTGTGCGCATTTTTTCTATGGACTACAAAAGAGGTGGTCTTTCCCAGAGCACAACGGTCTTTCTGTCTGCTGACTGGACTGCCTTTGTATTGTTGTGGTCCGCCTTGTAGTACTCATAGACGTAGGGCCTCAGTCCTCCTTTTGGTCTCCCATCTATCAGAGGCTGACCCGCCTTTTCCAGGCGCTGGGTGTGATGATTACGGCTCTTATGCTGCCGTCATCCCTGCCCTGTTCCCCGCATGGTCCTTGCTGACACGTTTCCACGACCAGTTACAGATGTTTCCTGAAATAGCCGCTGCGTAACGTCTGAGTGTGTTAGATGTTTTTTTTTTTTTTTTGTTCTTTCTGGGCAGTCTGTTCTTTTACTCTAAGTCGGTGTAAGTAATAGCCCAGAGTGTAGCTTATTGGACCAAGGGCCTAACTGAACACCCACATCTCCCTGAGTCTTTTTTTGTTAAATTATGGATCTCTGTCCGACAATGTCCCCCACCCCTGCTAGTCCACCCCATAGCCTTCTTCCTGACTCCGATTAGTCAACAGTTTGAGCTCAGAGTGGGCAGGGCTTATCCGAATGTAGCTCTGATCTCAGTCAGACAATAGAATGCCAGGACAAACAAAAGGAGCAGCCATCAGATTCTGTTAACCAGAAGGTTTATTTCTGGCTCTGGTTTCCCAAACATTCAGAGATATTACACATGTCCACACAAGGACACAGCCTGCAGACTGCTTCCAGTATTAGTCTCCCACTCCGTACCACATTATCTATTCCACTGTGATACAGGCCCATTAGCAAAGCGCTGGCTATCGATGTGTAGACATATTTTGTGGGTGTGTGAGAATATTTCAGGCAGTAGCTTGCGTGTGTGCAGCTGACTATGGAATGATCTGGTGACTGGAAGGCTAGTTTACTGCTGCGACTCCACCTCTTTATCTTCTTGAAGAGGAAGATCACAATGGGACGATTCAGGTTTATCAGATGCGGGCAGACGGCATTGAGTTCAGAGATGGGTGGTACATATCTTGGGAGTAAGATTGTTTTCAGATTCTTTATCCCTTGGAAATCTTTGATCCCCTTGGATTGGGGTGGTTGTGAAGGCAAAAAAATTATGCAGGAAGCCACAACAGAGTTGGCTACGGGCTTATGGGCCTGCATGATTTGCCTGATAGACGGTTTAACTGTGAGGTTTTTTCACCTGATGCTTTAAGGGCAGCTAGGCTTGCACCTCGTTCTAAGGTATGCTTTATGTTTGGAGTACAAATAAGGAATTCCATTTGATGCCCTGGACTAAAATATACATTGATGTTAGAAGGTCAGCTTCATTGACAGTAGGGTACAGTACATTGGGCGTACCCCAGCCGTGTGCCCAATGATAGACTGGAATAAGGTGACCCTGACTAGGACTGGCAGTTAGAAGATGGACGGAATTTACATTTTTATTAAATACAACACATAATACATTTAAAAATAGTCTAGTCTACGTTCACAACTGCTCTTACAATTGATTGAAGGAATTTTAAAATATAGTTGAGTCAGTGCCAAGATCTGCACTTGCATGCAAAATGTTTATTTATTTATTTATTTATTTATTTATTTGAATGCATGCTGATGCTAGGCAGATTAGCTGCAATCCTTCCACCATGCCCCTCTCGAACTCTCAGACGGCCGTCTGTGTGTTTGTATCAAGTCAGACCACTAGGCCCCGTTGGGTGTTTCTGTACTCATAAGCTGTGAGTCATTTCTAACAAAAGCATCTGGTGAATGTATTAAACTAGCCTGTCCATAAATTTCCCTGCCTCCAACCGGAACTGTCACCCTTGCACTTACCATACCTATGACCTTGTTACCTTTGACCCTGTCAGCAGATTTGACGGGGCTGTAATCATGATTACACCCCCTGGACAGGAAACGACTTGGGAAAATCTTGAAGCACAGGCCAGCATTGGCACGCCATGCCCTGTCCTGGTACACCAGCTCAAAATTAGCTATTGAGTCATGTTTAGCAGAACAAAAACATGTTATATTTTGCCTGTCAACAGTAAGGGTTCCTGCATCGTCACGCTGTGCTCATGTTCTGAGCTGTGCGCTGCTGTGTATACAGTATGTCTTTCACATCAAGTTCTCCGTTCAGAACGTCCAGATGAACAGCTGCCTGTGAGACGTCACCGTCTTCGCAAGGTGTCTGATTGCCCACGTTGGGGCGTGGCTTTGCGGTGGGAAAGTCATCAAAGCCATTTTTATTGGCCGCTGTAATTGAAAGCAGTTTGGATTGTTTTGCATCCCTTGACTGTAGTGTGTGGATATCATGTTACTGTGTTTGATTACAATCCGCTGTTGTTCAGTGTTTATTGAATGGTAAAGTTTGGAGAGGCTCTATTGAAATTGCATGCTGTATTGACGCGGTTAAATAATAATTGGTGAACGCTGATATTGACACATTCCCAATCTGGTAGTCAGGAACCTGCTGGGAGACCACGTTTTTGCTCCCTCCCAGACGGTCCATGTTTTTTGTTTATTTCTGGGAGGGTGAAAAACGTGTACTGTCTGGGGGTCCCCAAGGACCAGGTTGGGAAACACTGGGTATAATTGGGTGGTTAAGGGGCTTAGTGGGGTTGGATGACATTTGCCAGCTGATCTTAAACCCCCGTTTTGCTCCTCCTGGATTCACAGTGGTAATTGTTGTTCCCTCTCCTCCATCTTTAGTTGTGTCACAGGCACTTCATCAGATTATGCAGTGTTGATTGCTTTTTCCTGTCTGTTTGCGAAGCTATTCCTCGTGCTAATTGGTTTTCTGGAATGTCTGATTTTGCGACACATGTTAAGTATTATGGAAACCACTGACGCCGTAAAAACGAAGACACTGTTAGAGAGAAGCAGACTTTGGAAGAAGACAAGCAGCTGTGGATGTCTCTGCATGCCATGTTGACCTGGTCCCCGTTTGCTCCTTTGCTGCTCTGTTACCGCCTCCGGAAGATGATGAATTCCCCAGCTCTCTGCCTGCTTTTGTTTTAGCTTTCCTTGGGAACACATGCAAATCGAAACTGGAAATCGAAGCAGGGCGCTTTCCACCAAAGCCTGTGACCTGTCAGTGTACGGTGACCCTTAAATGCAAGAATAAATGTTTGTTTTTAAGTGCTGTGGAGCTATACAATGCTGTCGATCAGGATTGCTACCTAACTTGATGTCACTACCAGGGCAGTTTGATGTTCAGAGTCTGCCGGAAAGATTTTAAAACCTGGTGTCGGCAGTCAACAGCAAGGCTTTGACCCAGGCGTGCTGCCTTCCTGCTTCCGCTTTTCTCCCTGTGAGGGTGTATTTCACAGAGATCCTTTGAACTCCCCGATCTCACCCAAACAAAGCTGGAAGCACTGGGCGTGCCTGGCTGGCCGTGTGCCGTGTGCTGCACTGCGGCCTGCTTATAGATGGTCAGGCGATACTGTGCCTCTCGCAGCTGGGCTCTGGTCTCTACTTCTGCTTAGGAATTTGGGTTTTCCGGCAAGAATCGCAGATGAGCAGTGGCTGGATGTGTCAGCGGCAGGGCTAAATGGCAGATAGATGACTGGAAGGGGGCGGGGGTCCGGTTGCTTTGCTCTGCCCTGCCAGATTGGTTGGGAGTTGCATGGGGGGTGGGGGGCAGAGGGACAAAGGGAGGTAGAGAGAGAGACAAACTGAAAACAGGTCAGATAAGTCATAATTTTAAGGAATTGGGAGGAAACTTAAAGGAGAAAATTAACGGAGTGGAGAAAGTGCAAAGCTGAGAAGAATTTGGGGAATAAATTAAAGGAAGGGAGAGAGAGAGAGCGAGAGAGAGAGCGTGCCATCTAGCTGTGGACGACACCGGCCGTGCACCACAGACGATAAGTGGGACCAGCTGTGGGAGGAAGTGTGTCTGGAAGGGCAGGAAATACACTGAGAGACTGGGCACCACCCTGGAGCAGCCTCCAGCTGGCCGGTGTCTGCTGGCGGCCCCAGAAGTGGAGGCTGCTTGCCTTGGGGAGCTACTGTTTTCCCCGCCAGCCCTCGTCCTCGGCTTGCTCCCAGACTCCGTATCCAAATCCATATGCCTGTAAAGTTACGTCGTTTTTAAAAGAAGACAGACTGCAACTGTGCCATCATATGGTTTGTCTTTCCTTTCTCGCACGGGAAGGAGAGCCACAGAAAAGCAGGTGGATCTGCAGCTGAGTTCAGAGGCGCGTTGACCTTTGACAATAAAATAAAACTCAGAACAATACCCAAAGTAGAAGTACTAATAAACAAACAACGGGAACAGCCCCCCCCCCCCCCAAGATTCTTG
>JAABNX020000106.1:27543367-27553573 GCA_015163995.2 Mormyrus lacerda | reverse complement strand
TAGGTAATGACACAGCAAATGACACAAGGCTCTCCAGAAACAAGGGGCTTAGGTAATGACACAGCAAATGACACAAGACTCTTTAGAAACAAGGGGCTTAGGTAGTGACACAGCAAATGACACAAGACTCTCTAGAAACAAGGTCCTGTTCAGTAATGAGATGGAAATTCCCCCCGCACGCGACCCAGCACCCAAGCCATACGTTTCTCCTTGCCTGGGTGCTATGGATGAAGTCGCAGCTTCATATACACCCTGAATGACCTTTTTGTAGCTCCCGTGCCTTAGCATATGAAGGAAGTCTATGTGACTGTTACAGAGGTGGGATGTTCAGGTCCAGAAAGTACAAATTCAGACCAATATTTTGTCTTGCATGTGATTCAATATACTCCACTAGTTGGCTGAAACAAAATCTTGGTCTGGATTTTGTAGTTTCTGGACCTGAACTTTCCACCTCTGGACTCTTAGGTAGTTACAGTTGCATGTTACATTCCCTAGTCGCCATAGTTTCCGGATTTTCCCGCATTTCTTTTATGTTTGCATAACAACAGTGTGGGATAAGGGCAGATTTGCGGAGAAGGTATACTCTGTCATCAAGTGCATCTAGCATTTGTCAAAAGTAAGTGCAGAAATTGCTTGAAATATCAACCTATCAGTAAGGCTGCAATTTTTGTGGTGTTCTATCTACGGTACCCTGAATAATATGTACTTTCAAAAACCAAGGAATATAAATATACCCTTCTTAATCTGTACTCTGTGCTCTGTGCTTTGTGTCATGTAAATTGGATCACGGTTCAGTCTGAGAAACAGGCCAATAATTTGACTGCATCCCCCAGAGATGGATTTGAGACTTTCCCCTCCATCTACTTACGCTACTGTTGTGTAATAGGTAACACTTAAGGTTGTTTTTCATTTTGTCTTTTCTTCTTGTAATAATTTAGGTTTGATGCTTTTTTTTCCCCCCAGAGTAAAATGCTTTCTTTTTTATTTGTAGGTACTCTGTGGTTGGTTTCATTGATAAGAACAAAGACACCCTGTTTCAGGATTTTAAGAGGATGCTGTATAACAGGTTGAGTATTGACACTTCTATCCGCTCGCTGCACTGTGATGTGCAGATTGTCCCCAAATTACAAACTATGTGACTTACCATGACTCTCACATACATTCGCTTAAATCATGGGTTGTATCATGTAATGTATCATGTAATGTCTCTTCCCATGGAAACGTCTCCAATACTCACCTTACATGGTCTCTCTGACACAAAAGTTCAGACCTTTATTCTTATTCGATCATCCTTTGTGTCTCTCCTGGAGGCTAGTTTATTTTAAATTCTAAATTTTAAGTTTTTTTTTCTTTTTATACTAATAATTCTGCAAAAAATAAATATAGACACACTTGCCAGTAGGGCATAGTTCTGGAATACCCTTGATAAATCAGTTGGGAAGTTCAATTAGTCACACTCAACTTGTTTTTAAGAGATGTGAGCTGCAGCGACTCCATCCGTTCTAATCCCCAATGTCCTCTCTTCACCCTTTTCTCTGGCTCTCTCCCTTTGTCCTTTTGTCAGCTCCAACCCTGTGCTGAAGGCCATGTGGCCAGAGGGGAAGCTGAGCATCACGGAGGTGACCAAGCGGCCCCTGACGGCCGCCACGCTCTTCAAGAACTCCATGATCTCGCTGGTGGACAATTTGGCTTGCAAGGTAGGGAATCTGAATCGGAGTCGGCAAACTTTATTTGATTCCGGAGGAAATTGCCTAAATGCTACGTGGATTTTTACCCAGACCTGCAAGGGCTTTCATCCAGTGCAGAGAGCTACATTATTTTATGCTGGGGGTGGGCGGTCTTATTGGCAGAGGGTCGGTTTGTATGCAGGTTTTTGGGATAACCTTTAGGTCAGCTGTTCAAACCCAGGTCTGAGGACTCTTCAGCCAATCAGTCTTCTAATTAGTAATCTAATTAGGGAGTTGCAGCAATGCCCGCATACACAGTAACCCTTTCTGGATAAGATTAGCTAAGGAGTATAAGTAAAACGGTCATTAGATGCAGCAGTGATTTACTGTCTTTCTTTGTCTGAAGTTAGTCCTAATGGATTGTTGCTTTATGATTTGAAAACTTGCTCATGGTAAAATTCTGATAGAAACATCTTACATGGCTGCTTTAAATACGTATTTAATGAAAGTTGCGTGCAGGTGCAGGTTTTTTTTCTTCTCAGTGGCACCCTCTTGTGGACCTTGCAGGAACCTTACTATGTCCGCTGCATCAAGCCCAATGACGTGAAATCTCCACTGCTGTTTGAGCCGGAGCGCTGCCGCCACCAGGTGGAGTACCTGGGCCTGCTGGAGAATGTGCGGGTGCGCCGCGCCGGCTTTGCCTACCGCCAGACCTACCCCCGCTTCCTGCAGAGGTACGAGCTCCGGCTGCGGCCTGCGTTACCCGCTCCGCTCCTCTCCTCTCCTCTCCCCTCGCCTGGTCTGGTCTGGTGCCCCGTGAGCCACATGGTCACAGCGTCCGCAGAGCCCCCTGCACCAGGACACTGTCCTGTGGCCATGACAACGTAGCAGCAGAACAGTCATGACAAAAAGAGCTCTCTAATCAGGACAGTTTTTTTTTTTTTTTTTTTCCTTATTTGTTTTTGAAATTAAATTCTTTTAAAAACACTGTATTGTATTCTGTTCTATTCTATTAATATTTTAGGCCCAATCTTTTTTAAATTTACGGATTCATTGTGTTGTTGGAAAGTGCAAAGCAGTTCCCTCAAAATGCATGATTTTTCTAGCACCGCTAGAAAAGCTTACATGGCTAATTAACAAATTTTTCTTTCTGCTACTGCTGGTTGCCTATTTTCAGAATTTGCACATTGATCTCCACCCATACCTTCTGTGACAGCATCTGAGACAAAAAAAATCTGGTGTGTGCGTGTATTTTTCTAGACAAGTAACAGCAAGGAAAAGGAACATTTTCTATATTTGCACAGATGCTTCCTGCAGGTTGAGACATTTTAACATTCCTGAACATTCCCAAACAGCAGCCACATCGGTGCTAACTGCATCACTTGCCTCCCTCTTTGTGAATCTGTGAATGCTTAGTTTTCTATATAAACATCAGCTCCTCCTGCTTCCTGTACATACTTTTGTGGTATTTCGTTTCCCTGACCATCCCACGTAGGGTCCTGGTTTACGGTCCCGCTTCTCTTGCCAGCCAGCAGTCCGCCTCCGGGGGAGTCTATCCATAGGCACATTATCCCGATCGTGTTTATATTCTCAATTTATTTTATTTTTATATAGCGCCTTTCACGACAGCGCCACCCCAATGCACTTTACTTGGATGTGTTGTGATGCATTACATCATGACGATAGAATAATAGAAAAGAGGAAAAAGGAAATAAAGACCTAGAAGAAAGAGAGCCAGATGACAGCGGAGGAGAGGAAGCAAAAGCTCCCCAAGTACGGAGGAAAAAATCCTCTCTGGTCATGTGGCTGCTCAGCCCCCCTGGGCATGCGAACATTATTGAAAAAGAAAGTGTGTGCTTGCTTGCTAAAAGCAAGGTGTACTGTAGACTGTGATCAAGGGCAACATTCCCTCGTAGATTATATCCCCAATAGCAGATACTGGGTCAAACACCTAATGATTATCAGATAATATGTGGTATTTTTACCAGACTCCCCTGAACCGAGCAGGTTTTGCGGGGTACCAACATCTACAGATGTTATGGGTGGGCAGGTTAGTGCTCAAACCCTCCTCTTCATTACGCAGCACAATCACTTTCAGACATTTTAAGTTGTGACGTCGGGTGGCTTATTTCATCCTATTTTCAGTAAGCACAGTGACTCACAAAATCACTTAAATAATAGGTATAGAAATATGTTCGGAAATAAGGCAAACGGGTAGAAACTAACTGGAGTTTATTAGCCTGGGCTGCGAATTGCGCAGCTGTTTGAGGGGGACGGTTACGATCGAAGGCTGTACCTGCGCTCACTCGTAGATGCGTTGGGCACCCAGCTGTTTTTCCGCATATGGAACCGTTCGCTCATCAGCTCCCTGGTGCCGGATGCCCTCTAAGGCGCTCAAAGGCACCACTTAGAGAGCTACCTGCCGCCCATTCCGTGCTTGTGCTCCTCCACTGCTCCAGATGGTTTCCTGCACTTAACAGATTAGATGATCGGGGGCCAGAGTCCCTCTGCAGTCCCTTTTAATGCTCCTGTGGGGGTAGGAAATCCCCAAAGTGGGCCGCCGTCTCGCCCTGCTCAGTAATAGGTGGCTCTTTTAATGACGCCGGAGATGCCCGTTACAGTCACACCCATCCCCTAAAATGACCCTCATCTTAGCCGGGTAGTAACATGATCAGATACTGCTTGGTACCTTTATTGTGTTAAGCCTTCTGTTCAGTATAAGGACCCACTGGCGTCCTGTCCAGAGTGTTTCCCTGCCTTGTGCTCTCTGGGTTAGGCTACAGGCCCCCACATGACCCTGTCCAGGATAAGTGGATGGATGTAGACTATGAAGGTCATACCATATCAGCTATAGGGGAATTGCTTATTTGCAATGCAATGTGTAACCTGGTAACAGAGGATGAGACTCGATATTTCTGTCCAGTGACACCCCTCCTCACAGCTACTGTTTCTTCACTGCGCCACCAACCCGGCCCACCCTCTCATATCACCATGACGTGACACAGATAGACGGAAATCTCTGTTCATTCATCATTATAGCGTCATATAAAAGCATTATATAAACGTCTTGTCCTACCAGCGGAACAGGCCGTGAAGGCTTGTATTTATCACTGTGCTCTGCCCGTGAAGGTTGTAATTTGGGCTAGTTTTGAAGTGTTTTTGCCATTCGAGAGTGTTGTTCCCGACTCTCTGCTCAGCTTGCCTCTCCCTGAGGGTTTGTTTTTGTGCCTAGCTGTGTAGCATTGTGCTCTTGTAGGTCCTTCAGGCTGTTTTTTGGTACCTGCTAACACTACGTGAAAAGACCCTTCCAGCCTGTCAGTGATCATACGTATCTCCTTCCCACGCCCCCTTCCCTGTCTTCTCCAGGTACAAAATGATCTCTCGGTTCACCTGGCCAAACCACGAGCTGCCGTCGGACCGTGAGGCCGTGATGCGGCTGCTGCAGGGCTGTGGCTTCGAGCATGACGTGGCGTATGGGAAGACGAAGGTGTTCATCCGCACGCCACGCACGCTCTTCACCCTGGAGGAGCAGCGGGCAGAGATGGTGCAGCGCATCGTCCTCTTCCTGCAGAAGGTGTGTCCCCGAAGGCCTGACCTTTGACCCCTTCACCCTCCCTGCCCCCCTGTGCCTCTCAGAAAAGTATGGCTCCCTCACCTATTCTAACTATGTTAAAATATCATGACTCCTTTTCCCATAATTACCACATAATGCGAAGTCCAAATCCCACATAAAAGGGATTGGAATGTGATAAAGAAAATTCTAAACAGAAAAATAGGCTTGCATCTGCGTGTACATTTCATCGTGTTCACAGAGATACTGTCAAGCGCAATCTCATGTCGGTTATTGTATGAGAAGGCAATAGCTATCATCGTGAGTATATATATTTGAAGTATGTTGAGCTAGCCTATTTATATCAAAAACTTTTTGACTGATATCTTTCTGGCCACATTATGTGTGGAATGGTCATTTTCGGCCGTCTGGGAATTTTCAGCGGATATTAGTATCACTGCTTTCCTTACTAAATCAAAAAAAAAATTGCACAGCCAAATTATCTCTAAAGTACGTTTTCCACAGCAGTTCTTTAGATTTCCCAGTGGTGGAACAGCCACAGTATAAAGTAACACTAAGGTGGCCGTTTTAGTCGCACTGACAGTTTCATGCAGCTCAGTTCTCACCTCTGATCTGAGGGAAAGCTGCTGCTTTAATAGACACTGGAATGTTCTGGCCATTCAGCTCAGTTGCAGTGACTCTGTGCTCATCGGTTCACCTGTAGCAGCGGAAAGGAAGATGTCCCTGCATGTTCCCTGAATGTTCTTAACATTGCAATTTCTGCTGCATGCATAGTCTTACTAGGTTCTTGCTTTGTTCGGAAAGTTTATTCCTCCAGTGCTGATTACACTCGTCCCTGGACATTCACTGGAAACTCAGCCTAGCTACACTTATGCCTAGTCGACTCCTCAAGCATGTATGTTTGTGATGTGCTGTTTGTACACTTGTACGAGGCTTTGGACAAAAGCACCTGCTGAATAAAGGTGAATGTTAAGGTGCAGCCCTTTGCTTGCTGGTTACCCAGCTGTTGCGTATCAGCATGATATCCGTACAGCATTCGGGGGGTCAGACTTTCTCGGAAACGAGTCGCGTAATTGCGCAAGTATTTTCTACAGCGAATTAACTTCACCATTCATTACCAACTGTGTTATTGCTCACTCTAGCACGGAAGCTGTTAATCTGTACTACGTGCAGGCTTCAGACATGGGTGTTTTTGGTGAATAGCGGGCAGATCAATGCACATTAAATGTGGAGTGGGGTTGCATTGCAAAGGTCTCACGCAGGCCACTCATCTCTCTGTGTCTGTCTACTTATAGCTATTCAAGCCGCAGAGTCATTTACTGCTGAAATCATATTTCTGTCTCATGGAAACATTTATGGATGGTCTCAGAACAATGTTTTGATGCCCTTTTTATCGTGCATCATCACTCATTGTTCATATTTATTTTTTTTTAGTCTGTTCTGGTTTCCATGTCGTTGTCACATTATGTTTCCTGTCATTGTGGCTGTAGGATTCTGTGAGGTGTGAGCTGGTTTTAATGATAGCATTGTTGTGATGGCACCGTACACGGATGTGATTGTTTTATTCGTGGTTTTGTGGATGATACACCACTGTTGTCATGGTGTGGCTACCCGTGTGTGAGTGTGTGGATTATGTTTGTATTACATTGTGGGGACCAAATGTGCTCCACAATGTAATAAAAATCTGTTATTTTGCCGTTCTGGGGACCATTTTTCAGGTCCCCCCATAGATCTGTGGATGCAATCCAAAAACTAAAAATAGCAAAAATCTCATGTTTGTTTGGTTATTTATGGTTGAGGTTAGGGCTGGGTGGGGGTTAAGGTCGCCATGTTGGGATCAGAGTTTTCCCCATACAAATGAATAGAGAGTCCCGACAAAGATATAATTAGAAACCTGTGTGTGTGTCAGGTACCAAAATGTTTCAGCGCTTTTTTGTTTAAAGTCAGGTCAGGGATCCAGTGGCATATGGCATGTTCCCTTTTGCATCTGAAGCGCCATCCATCCATCCATCCTTTCCCACCACTTCTACTGTTCGGCTTTACAGTCAGGCTGACAATAAAATTTGTGCGCATTGCGTTGGTTCAAAGCCACTTGTCCCAGGATGCGCAAGGCACAGGAAACCCTGGAAATGATGCAACTATGACCATTTCTGGTGATGGTTTTAAAAATAAATTGTAGACTACAGTAGATGTACAATAACAGTGTGGCTTTGCTCAGCTTGGAGTTGATAGGGAATCATAAGCTAAAAACAGAAGACAGGCTATGTGTTTAACACTGGCTTTAGTTTACAAATTTTATCTGTCTGTGTACTTTATTAAATACAGTTTAGGAAAATGTTTTTGTGTTTGAGATATTCAAAGTGCTTCAGGAGGATAAACCTGCTGCAGCTCAGCTTTGGGTTTTTGTTTGTATTGCCTGTGATTTCAGAACCAGACACCTTGGACTCGACGGAGCGTAGAACTGCACTCACAGGGTTGGCCAGGTCATAGAACCGGGCAGCTAGAACCTGGATGATGGCGGCAGTGCCGCCGCCCCGGGAAATGGGGGCAGATGCTGAAGTGTGGAATCGATTTAGCTGTAACTCCGTATTCAGCAGCCGAGGGAGAGGCTGTGCTACGGTGGGGTGGGGTGGGGGGGGGGCGGCTTACTAGCCTTCTATAATTAGCGAGGGCGGCCCAGCCTCAGGCCCTGTCCTTGTGTCCATGGCTGTCTCTCTTCATGGCTCTGTGATGCGTGAAAACCCATTATCTCCTATCGCTTTATCAGTCGCCGGCATCCATCGATCGGTGATCACGCCTCGTGGCGTATTGAAATCAGATCAAATTCTCATATAGGCTCCTCTGGGTTCTGAAGGAGCTCTGGTTCCGGAGGCTCGCGTGAGTCCAGCCTCCTGTGCGCTGCTGCTCTCTGCAGCCATGGTGCCTTTTTGCGTCATTCCCTGAACTGTTATGTCACCCGTAAACAGTTTGGATGGCGTTTAGCACATTTACGTTATTGGTGAAAAACGGTAGCCGCGCCTCTGAGGCAGAAACAGACTGCGATATGTGATGCTGGATGCTAGGAGTCAGTCGCATGCTGTTTAAATGCTGGCGCTCAGCCTGGCGAGCAGAACACGGCCGCAGGATTTCGCACTCCGCACAATAAGTGAGATGGGATTTATGCACTTTCATATGGGGATTCTCAATAAAGTTGAAATTTAGAAGTTAGTCGAATGTGCAGAATTGATGAGAGTATTACTGGGCACCATTTGAATAGCAACATATTTCAATGCGTAGTAATGTTGCACATTTAAGTCTATCTGTACAGTATGATATTAATATCTGGGTATTAATCCATGTTCTCTCAGTGAAGTTTGAAATTATTTTCCTTGCTATCGTCTTCTATAAGACCTGAAACTTAATTGAAGGGAATTATTTCAAGTACTAGGTTTCATTATTGTGCAAAAGATCTGCTTCATTACCATAATCGTACATTAACTGACCGCTTACTGCTTGTTTTTTTTGTTCAGAGTGTAACCAGCAAAGACAATAAAATAATGTGCCTTTAGGACAATTGTGTTCATATATAAATATGGCATTTTGCATTGTTCCAAAAACCGTTGCATGAGCAGAGCGATGATGTCATAATAGTCCCCTTCTATTAAAGTACATTTGTGTTGGTAATAATGCTGTTTGGACTCTATTAATAATTCTAAAAGGCATAAAGATAGGCATTGGGTTCCATCCCAGGAAGCAGAGGGCACCATGCAGGGGTCACCCTAGTCAGGGGCCAAACAGATTTAAGCAGTGTGTGCAGTTTAGAGACACTAGTTGACCTTAGTGTACCAGTGGATGAATACACAGCACATGGAGAGTGCAGACCGCTTACACTCCGCAGCGGAGAGCTGCGTTTCGGCTGCAATGCATACAGATAGTTTCTGAACTTAAATCCGTCCGTCTTCACATATCTTCCATTCTGACTTTATATGGTTTATTGGTTTAGGGCCCTGACATTTGATATCAATCTTTTCCAGTTCCTATGTTTTGTCTGATTATTGGATAGGAGGCCGTTTGTATGTATAGCTAGTGATTTAGTATACAGAGTTCATCTTGTTTTTAGTGACGGCAGTGTAAGTGCCTTATGGGAAATACATGGTGTCTTACAAGCTGTATCCATGACCCCCAATGCTGCTTGTGTCCCTCACAGTCCCTCCCTTTGGTTACCGCTGTGTACTTCTGCACTTAGTAGGTGTGGCCTTGTCCTGCAGCCTGTCCCCTCTGTCCTGCGATAAACTCCACTTAACCGCAGTAAATACGACGTGAGTGGCCTGTAACCTGGAGGTGACCTTTGGCATCTCAGCGGCTGCCACTGCCGGCCATTTGACTGCGGGACTTACTCATGCATTATGGATTATGCAGGTACAATGTGCGATCAGGCAGAGTGGTGGCATCTTAAGGTGCCCTTTACTGTATCTTTACAGGATGAAATTGGCAGTGTCGTTTGGGCACACGGTGACTTCCTGCTTTTTGTACTCTGTAGTGATTCTGCTCATTGTAGAAATGAAATCGGTCACGTTTGGATATATGCTGATCACGTCCCTAATTAAAGGCGAATTAATTAAACGATGTACCGTTCATGGTATCCGGGGAAATTCTTTATTTATTTATTTATTTATTTTTTTTCATTCTCGAAATAAATAGCGACACCTTCACGTTCTCTACTAGTTGACTGCCTGAGACACGTAGTTGATTGCTGTTTGGCTTTTCCAAAACGACCTTTAGCAATGCGAGACCGTGAGCTTGTTTGGCTGAGGCCTGACATTCTGACTGCTGCCGAGCCGCGGCTCCTCTGTGGGTCTGACGAGCTTGAGAGTGAGGTGCTGCTGGCTGATCTTCCACAGTTTATGCAATAGGACAGATCAGATGCGAACACATGTGCCGTTTTCCTGTTCCCGTAACTCTCGAGCGGACCTGGGACGCTCATTCCGT
>JAABNX020000106.1:27510148-27522540 GCA_015163995.2 Mormyrus lacerda | reverse complement strand
GTCATAGTTAGCATTAGCATTTTTCCCGCAGAAATGAATGAGCGGTTCCCAAAAAGATATAATTACACGTGTGTGTGCGTGTGCGTGTGCGTGCGCGCGCGTGTTTTTTCATGTCCCTGGGCCATGATGCATATGTAGATGTTCTTGTTTTATTCATTAGCTGTTAACCACTAACGGAACTTCTTGTACATATGTGGACAAGTACAGCAATTTCCCTGTGTATTTTCATGATGCTTCTCTTTAGGTGTGGTATAGCTTTATTGCTCCTATAATCAACAAAACATCCAGTGCCATTATGCCAGAGCATAAGGACTCTTCAGTGTCATGTTTGACAAAAAGGACGGGACCCAGTGGTTATTGTGAAAAGAGAAAGCGGAGCCATGAATGAACCGGCACTCTTGGTATCACAGAGAGCATCTGCACGGTGAAGGACGGGGTACAGTGGGTTCCTGCTGTAGTAAACAGTCGCACAGCTGATGGTGCGGGGTAATTACAGCCCCCGCAGCCTCATAATGCAGCTGCATTCACAGTTTCAGCTCATTTCACCGCTGACTCGAGGAATGTGCTTGTCTGTCTTCCTTTACTTACTGCTGGGGAAAGACATGTTTTGATGCAGAAGCTCAGGGCAGGAAGAGTAGAGTTACCTCCTGCTTATGTTAAATGGGGGGGGGGGTTTAGCGAGATGAAAATGAGTTATGTTACTCAGATCATTTTAAGCATTCATATGGTGCAGATGAGTAGGTTGGTCAGTGAGGCTTGGATTAGCTGCGGGGGGGGGGGCTCTAGAAGGGGTGATTTGTCAGGCCCTGCGACGGTGGGTGTGGGGCCGGGGGTGTTTTCATCCTTAGCCTCTAGCATTCACTAGAGCCCCATGCAATTCGAGGGGGGGGGGGAAGTGGTTATAGATGAAAATTAGCATTAAATTATCAATTATTATAGACAGGAAATATTAATTGTTGTGCTGTTCTTTTGTCTGATCTCCCTAAGACGACAATTAGACAATTGCAACTTTTTCACAATGCCACTGCGAGATGCTAAAACTAAGATGGCAGGGCCTGTCACCCCAGCGTCTAGGGCTTCACACTGGCTTTCATGCAGCTATACAAGCGATTTGATTTTAAAATAATTGTCCATAAATCACTTAATGGTCTTGCTTCGAATTGTGTTTCCCAGAAGCTTGCAGCCTACAATCCCAGCAGGACCCTTCGATCCTCTGGGACTGGACAGCTAGCAGTTCCTAAAGCTAGAACTAAACAGGGTAAAATGGCTTTTAGCTATTATGCTGCCAAAACCAGAGGATTTTAGACATGATAGGGCTGTAGCCGGTTTTGAATCTACACTTCAAACCCATCTAATTCACTGTACCTTTGGCTAATTGTGTAAAATCAGCTTTTTAACATTTTTTAAGCATTTTCTATACACGCAGTGTTCCTTTATGTACGTCATTGTAATTTAACTGACATTTCATTCTGTCAGCTTTAATTTTCTTAGCATAGGTATGTTTTTATCTTCTGTAAAGCACTCTGAATGACCCATGTGTATGAATGGTGTTATATAAATAAATTTACCTCGGCCTATACCCACATCTGGCCAGTAGGTCCCTATCCGCAGTTTCACCTGACGCAGGGCTCTTCATTCTGCTGATCCTTGGCCGCCTCTGTTAGTCCTGATGATCCCACATGAAGTGTGTCTCTCTAGCCTGCTTCTGCCCCCGGTGCTGTGTGCGCGTGTCTGCGTGATGCGCAGGGCTCCTTCAGCGACCAAAATAGCCGTGGCCATGTGTCGTTACTGTCCTGTGGTGTGTGGGAGGCGACCTGCCCTCGCCTGCCCTGCTATGTACTGAGATGGTGCACTCCGTCCTCTGAATGCCGTGTGGGATGGTTTGCTTGCATTGTGCCACCTCCGTGGGAATGTTGTGCTCCAAGGACTGAAGCTTCTCCTCTTTGTTCGTACCTCGAGTCAGTAATTCATTCATGAGCAGAGGCTATAATGGCTGCTCTGACCCACCCACCCCATCATGCACACACGCAAATGCTCCGTATCCGTCAGTATTTGCATGATTTTATAATCGAAGGCTGTGCCACGGTCGAACGTAAGCACTGCACGTGCATTTGTGTTGGGGAAACAAAGCACCGGCGTAAAGGTCTAGCAATTAAGGTCTTTCTCCCAAGCTGCATTAATCAGCACGTTTGTTTTAGCTCCGTGTCGCTGTGAGCCAGACTCCGAAATCCCCACGGCCACGCAGCCATGTGACCCAAATGATAACACTTTACATTTCTGTGAATGGCAGCGGCTGAGGACAGTGGCTCCTAACACATTCCTTATAAGGGCGGGAGACAGATGTGAAAATAGCTGACATGGACTGCGGATTAATTTCTGCAGTGGTGATGAAGACCGAGGAGAAGATGGGGACGCATGCATAGATTATTTCATATCTTTTTTTATTCTGTTTGATGATATTTATGTAAGATGTTTTATACATTCGAGAGTCTGATAAACTTGCAGTTTGGCAGCATCCTCTCGGTATCCCGGAGTTCTTTTGATCTCTGTGCATTTCTTAACGGCTGCTGTATTTGAGAGGCAGCGGCTTGGAGCGGAGAGAATGAGCATTGATAATTTGGCTCTGCCCGGCTAGGATGCGGCAGGTTCTCTCAGGAGTCGCAGCCGCCCGACCGCATGCCGACCGCTCCCGTCCCGCTGTGCCGTTGCGACAGGAGAATAGGGGGCACGGAGTCACATGGCGTGAAGGGTAGTGCCGCAGCTCTGGGAAGAATCGATTCTCCACCAGGAAAAGTGACGCCGTGGAGCATGTGTGGGCTGGCTGGGGGACATTTGTCGCGCCACATGTCGCCCTGAGAGGGGGTGGGAACGGGGCGGCTGCTAGAGACCGAAAGCAGAAGCGTACCAAACGCAGCGTGCGTGATGCCGTCATCATCGCCATCGATATCTGTTCCTATCTCATTCAGCTTTTTGTGTTTCCTTTTTAATTTTAGCTCTGATATTAATAGTAAAGCAAATGCTACATGAAATAAACATCTTGCACTGTAACCTAAGAGAGGCTGTGTGTGGAAAAACAAAGGCTCCGTGTTCTTGACTGCGTCATTTCCATGTTGCGAACGAGCCAGCAACCCGCAGGATGGGAGATGCACCTGTACGTCTGTGTCAGACATAGACAGAGACCGCGATGGCACAGGATGGGTGCGGCTTGTGGGGGGGGGGCAGGAAAAAGGCAGGCCGCCAACAGACGCGGGGAGGCGCTGCCCTCTGAATCTGCACCGTCTACCTCCTTCCCCGCCCAAGTCACTCAAGACCGTTTTTTACCTCCCTGGTTAGCTGGCAAGATGGAAATAAGCAGAGCACAGGGGAGTGGAGCAGAGGGAGATGGAGACAGTGATCGATTCTGGCGTCTCATTGGCTAACAGGGCCAGCAGTGACAGATGGAAAAGTTAATTCGGTTGCTGTGGTAACAGAGCAGGCCGACATTTCTTTGTGCCACAATGTATAGACACTGTGTAGGATGACTTGTAGAATTTGAGGGATTTTTCAAGAAAGTAACAATATGTAACCTTATTACAATACGTAAATAATATTTTCTAACATCCTCCTAGCTGAGTCACAGGAGGCTCTGCATGTGTTTACCAAGACCTTGAGTATTATGGTACCAGTTACCTTTACTACAAAGTTTTCTCTCTTTATTTCGCTTCACTACTGCTTTCCCATTTTTATTTTTTTTTTGCATATTTTTACTTTATTTTCTTACCTTTTCTCACCCACAGTTTTTGAGTTTCTAACTGTATTTATTTTGACACATTTTAGTGATTATTGGATTATGTTCCTAATTCATTCTTCTTCCAATGTCCAGTCAGAGGAAAATGACTAAATCACTACTAATGCATAATGGATTCTTTTCTCTAAATCCAGTTTCTGTTGCCTGATGTGTAGGCTGATTTTTCTTCCAGTCAGATTAACTGGAATCCATTCAGCTGTATCATTATTCAGTATCTTACCATTTTTTAACAAGCGAAATACAGAATCACTATCTATGGACTTATTTAAAGCTGTTCCCTTCATTTTATTTGGTTCATTTATTCCCCATCAAACAAACTAGTATAAATTAGTATTTAACGTAAGAATGACTCATCATTCATATATCAAGTGTTTAATGTTGCCCAAATAATTAACCATTAACATTTTTTTAATTTGAAAGAATGATAATGGACCAAAAAGCATGTTTAGTGGTCTCACTATAAGAAGTAGTGTCAGTGTTAAATGAGATTTGGGGGCTCCTGACAGAGGTAGGATTGTAATAAAGGAGCAGGCACAGCAAAAGCCTCGGGGCTGGAATTTGGAGTACCTGAATCTCATAGCTGAAATCGTAATTGTAAATGAAGAAAGGAACTGCAGACTGACCTCACGTAACGTACAAGGACAGATTAGCAGGGTGGGCAGTTTAGATGGTGGATGTGGCTGCCCTGTCATTGTCAGCGAGAGCCCCTGCGGTGAGCTTAGCCAAGAGAGGTGTCCTTTCAGCCAGTTGGCCTGGGACCGAGGTGGGCGATCAGCGCCGAGCAGCCATGGAGGAGATGCACACTGCTGCAGTGAAGTGCAGCGAGTGAACGGCCATCCCAGCCAGCCGCCAGTGACGCTCCTTTTAGCTAAATGCGTTTACTTACTGTTCCCTGCACATAATGCCGGGTTCCTGCTCAGCACCTCCTGGCTGCTCCTGCTCCTCCTCCTGTGTGAGGGCAGCGGAACCATCAGTGGCCTGCAGCCTTGCTACCTACCCCCAACCCCCCCATCCCACCCTACCCATCATCAGTGCCATCATCAGTGCGGTGAGCGTTTGCTATGCCTGTTCCCGCACCCAGAGTGCAGGGACTTTGATCCCAGATCAGTGAGCATTTCCTTTAAAGTACAGCAGATGTTAAAGATGAACTCAAGGCCACAATGTCGGACTCAGACGGCGTCAACACAAAGATGCCAGTATTGCCTTGACAACAGGAACATGGATGTGGAAAACTGTAGCATTCTTCTAAGTCATTCTGGTTTTTTTTTTTAATGTTAAAAATCTTAGCAGTTTTTGTTCATTATTCTTTTTTATTATATATTATTCCTCCTGTAGTGCAAGGGCAGGCAGTTAGGAGAATCGGCATCTCTAAATTGCCTGCAGTGCGTGCTCTGCCATGACAGTTCAGCCCCAGAAACCGGCACAGCAAAGTGCCAGCATGTCTCTTCTTCACACACCCAGCTTTCATTATTTTTTCCTCACTTCTGTCAAGCAGTGGTGTCTCCCTCGCTGTTGTTTTTTCATGCTGTGATGATCTCGTCTCCATCCTTTTTCCTCTTACCGAGCTTGTTGTGCATCCAACCCTCATTTCACATGCTTCTTATTGTATATTCATAGATGACAGTCTAACAATGACGATAATAGATATATAGATGCTGAGAATGTTTTTTCGCTTCATTAGCCATATTTTTGATTAATTGCTAAGTATCTGACTGTCCCTGAACAATTAAGTAACCAACTGACTGATAAATTTTACTCGAGTTAGTGTCTGATTTATAATATTCAGAGGAGCACAAGAGAGCCAGATGCCTTCCAAAAAGAAGATTCTACCTTTGGAACTTCCCTTAAACGTGAAGCTGGAATTATCAGTTGTAAATTTTATAATGACATTTAGCTATCTATGAATATGGCAGGTAGATATTGCATGTATTCTCCTACATACGTTAAAAATTATTTGCCCAGTCATCTCTGAGCCCAACATTTTGAGTATAATCTATAGGAATGGATGCGCTTACTTTTTTCTTCATGTATGTCGGATTTGTAATGGAGGGTAAGTGACACCTTGCTTTACCGTTTAGTTCAGTCATTTAGACAGCAATCATGCAGAAATCTTTGATCTTTGATGAATGACGACCGGCGAGAACGATCTTTGTTCAGCCTGACAATCTAAGCAGACGTGACAAACTCACGGCTCACATCCCAAAGAGCTCACCCACAGCAGGTCAGCACCAACAGCCTCGACGCCTGGAATGTTCCAGGCATTAAAAATGACACTGGAAATGTTTTCTGTTAGCGTTGTGGCTTCTGTAGCCGTCTGGCATTCCTCACTGTCTCCTTTCCCTAGCTTTTAAAAGCAAGATTGCTTATGATGGTATTTTAATGATTATACATCAACTCATCATCCATCCATCTTTTAGCGTCTTATCCTGGTCAGGGTCATGGCGGGGGTGGGGGGGTGTCAAGTCTGTCCCAGGCAGCACAGGGCGGGGGCCTCACTCTGGACTGGAAGCCACTCCTTTGACTGATAGACAAACACACAAATAAATGTAATGCACTATATTATTAGTATGCTGATATGCTAAGGCTCTAGCTGTTTGTGTGTGTGTGCGTATGTGTGCGCACTGGGGCTCTGGGTCCCCGTAAACTTGTGCAGGTTACCTGGTCATCGGTGACGGGTGGATCGTTAAGAAGATTGTGCTTCTTGTCTGGCCTTTTGTATAGGAACAGCCAAGTAGGAAAGTGGAGCAGATGTTGCTTTTTGGCTTCCGTAATTAGTCATTATTAATTATTAAATTGCCGGTGAAAAGTGGCAGAGGGGCTGGGTGTGCGGCATGGTGCCCCCGGCTGCAAATGGGTCAGGCTGCATTGGGCACAGCAGGCAGCATCTGCTCATCGCCCCTGTCTTTGTGTCCCACTTCTGTGCTCTGCATCTCACGCACAGTGCGATTACAGTATTATTACTATTATTATTATTATTATTTCTTCATTTAGCATCTCCCAAAAAGACACCGTAGGCAGTGTTATTTGAGTCGCACTGCCTACAATTTGCCCTGTCCATCAAAGAACAGAAATAGAATACCCGGGTCTGAGAAATTGTGAATATTCCTAATAAAAGGGGGGGGGGGTTCCCAAGCACCTGGCGCTTTCACCTGAACAAATAAAAGTCCCCCCTTTTATGCTCAAAGAGCCCTTTTTTGATAACCGACAATTATGCCAAATCTCCTGAACCCGCCCTCATCGTTACAATTTACCGAGGGGAACCTCCCCCCATCCCCGGTCAGCGGCCACACCCCCCCTCGTTTGTGCCCCTCAGAGCCTGTGTATGTCACTGTATATCTCCATCTTTTTTAGCTCAATGTAGACGGATTGTTACTGGATAAAGAAACAAAACAATCTTCCGAAATATTGGATTTCTGAAGATCTGGTATCTCTTCAGACTGTGGGTGGTGTTGAAAGCATTCTGCACTGACAGTGGCCATGTTGTGTTTATCTCTCTCTCTCTCTCTCTCTCTCTCTCTCTGTCTCTGTGCAGTGAGAAGCGGAAGCTGCAGGTGAGCGTGGTCAGTCCCATCCAATGCAGCATGAATGGCAGGAAGTGCACCGTCGTCGTGGAAACCAAGATCAACCAATCTCAGCCGGACTTCATCAGGAGCCGCTCTGGGTACATCCTGGCTGTGCCGGGGTGCTAAGAAGGGCCGGAATGGGAGGTTCTCTTCGGAGCTGCCTTTGAGGACACGATTTCCTGTTGGTACCCTTATTAAGGGAGTCATTTTTAATTGGGAAAAATAGATGACAAATTGTTAAAATATACACAGTGATGCCATACCAAAGAAGGAGAGAACGTCACAAGGCAAGTTGAGAAAAAATCTTAGATATGCTTCCTCCTTGCCGCCCAAATAGCATTTAAGATGCGTTTTTTAATTGTGTATGAAGCACATGCACACACCTGTCCATAACTCATTGTGTACTACTATACTAATCAGTTTAGAAACTAATAATACTCTTCTTTTTTTCTATATTTTTTTAATATGAAAAGAGGCATTTTGTTCAAGAAATCTGGCGCAGCTCAAGAGTGTCATTATATATTTTGTTGTAATAGCCACACCCCTTCATAGACCATGTGACAATGGCCTGCCCAATCATACGTGTGGCCTTTGTGGTGCGGGTCACTGGTCGCACACCTTTCTGTGCACATGCTGCCAAGGAGGGAGCAAAGAAGCAGGTATACGCCGCCCTAAGCAGAAGCATGTGCGTGTGACTCTGCATGTAGCACACGCGTGTCCTACAAACTGGCTTCAGATATTCGCGGAATAATGCCCGTAGTACTCGTTTTAAGCAGCATTCTAATATCTGTTAGCTTGGCTTGATGAGCTGGGTGTGCTGAGCATATCCTGATAACCAAAAACTGCTTTTATAGAAGCAGCAAAATCTTTTTTCTTAATTTATATGCATTTTTGCACCTTTTCTTATCCTTTTGTTTATGTATGTTGTTTATATGTTTACCTACACTCAGTGTGTGCGTGTGTATGAATATGATAAGCATTTCCCTCTTTGTGTGTGTGTGTGTGTGTGTGTGTGTGTGTTTTATACTCACACACCCACGAAATGCAAATGATGACCGCAGACAGGAAGCATTATTGTCTGTCATTGCATAGTGTCTCGTTGACTCTGATTATAACCCAGTCGATGGCTGCAGCACTCCCACAATGCCATGCATGCCTTAGTATCCGGATCTCAGGGAGACGTACAAAGATGGCCAGTGACTGTTCGTGTCATCCGTTCATGTTTTCTTTGTGAAGTGATGGGCTATCACTAGGCTTTGTGCGGTGTGTCGTCTCGCAGAGTTTCGCTTTAGTCAGTATGTTTTATTTCCCTAAACCTGCTCTAGGTTACACATGGGCTTGCGTGTCCTAATATCCTTGAATCCCAAATGTCTCTTGATCAGCTCCAAAACAAGTCAGATCAAACGCCGCTAATTATTATCGCTGTGAATTGTTGCAGATTACTATAACTATGATTACTATAGACTATAATGCTAATGATGACAAAGAACCAACCCGGTTTGTTGTATTTAACGTACAAGTCAACAAATCTACAGGTCATCCCAGTATGTAGCTTTACAGTGTCTTAGCTGAAACTGCTCTCTGCTGGATTATGCCCCTGCTAGAGTTTCCTTAAGATCAAGAGTAAAAAGGCCTTAAGGGGGTATAAATGGCCGTTTCATTTGACCGTCACAATGGTGGCATCACTTAATGTTACCATCCAGTTTGTAGCCTGAGTTAATTAGCTGTTTGAGTCCTGCTCTGGAATAGACTAACCAAATCAATGCCTTGGTGGATTCATATTTTCACATTTCTCTCTGTGTAGCTATTTATAAAGATGTATTTATATTATATGAATGACAGGACTTTCCCATCATGGACTTTTACTCTCGTTGGTCAAGATTTTGGAGTCTCCCAATTCAAATGACAGTTAAACACCTACACAAAGCAGTTTCCTCTTCAGCAACGCTGTTTATGATGTAGTTGGCATGGTATTGAAATTTAATTCTGTTGCATTGGACCGGTTGTTCAGATTCAGAGTTAAACATCTTTCCGATTGTACAGTTACACCGGTAATTCGGTTTATGAAAAATAGACATCCTTTTCAATCATCAAGGGAGATCCAACATATGTCAATCTATAACCGTGATGATGTCAAAATGACATTACGTCACCGGCATTTGCGCTCTCAGTCCTCATTCAGTCTAGTCTTTCAGAGTAGGATATTGAAGTGAAAATCAAAGGTGTTTATTTGAGCTTATTCCATTATTTGTGAGCATGTTTGTGATCCACACGTTTCTGATCATTGTGCCCCCGTCCATTCCTCTGTGCTTCAACAAGTCTCTGTGCAAAATATTGACTCGGGTTGACTGAAAGGAATGTGGGGAGTTTTAAAAGGGAAACTCCCAGGGTGTCTGGCCTAGTTAGAGCAATTCCAGGAGAGGGAGCGAGTGCCAAGCTCAAAGAAATCCGGGATATTTTCTGACAGCGTCATTGCGTTGGGGTTTTGTAATTGCAAATAAATTTTAATGTCGCGGGGTAGCTGATAAAAACACCTCTGTCTGGGTATGCAGGAGGTGTACATGTGTACATATACTGTAACAATAACATGCCTTTCCAATTAGCTACAATTAAATTACAAAGAGAGTTTGTGGATGGTCCTTAAACATCAGCAAAACATAAAGTTTAGGTGCTGGGACCCCTTGGGGGGGGGTAAGATGAAGCTTATTTTCAATGAAATCACCGAAATGCATTTGACTTTGTTATTCTCAATGAATTTGAATATCATCAGCAATGTTGCTCTTCCCAGGTAACCCTGGCTGCTGTATAACTCAATGCACAGTCTGAGTGTGAGCTGTGTCACCTGCCAGGTTTAAGGCAGAGCTGCACAGCACAGAGGTATAAAAAAAATAAAATAATTGGCCTTGTTCTGCAACAGAAGGGGGGGGGGGGTGTGAGCTGGCTGCGCTGTCTGTCCGCTGTATCCACAGACCTGACACCCCCTTACAGGGTGCCGGCCTCCTACAGTGAGACATGTGCCTCTCTTCTCCAGTTGGCAGAAGCTCCTTCCCATGGCTCCGTGTGACCTGTAGTGTGAAGAGGCAGCCTTTGGCTTGGCAGCCGCCGTGCTCGAGGTGTGCCTACTCTGCCTCTGTGATGTCTGGGCAGGCATGGCTGTATGCCAAGCAAAACTGGGGTAAAAATGCGAGATGATGCCTTACAGTTCACCATTTTCACACAATTGGAAGGAAACGCCGGTAAAGCAGGGTGTTCTGCTACTGTGATCGTTCCCATTTTGCCAATCCAGTTCTTCCTCACCCAGGCCTCAGTGATTCAATCATCTTCATTTAACATCCTCTGACCTTCAGTATTTTCAGCATCTTAGATGCAGGTGTGTAAAAAAAGATATTTTGCTCAAAAACAAACTGATGCTTCCTGTTCATTACCGGACTTACTGTCCAGCCCATAGAATTGTGCCATCTCATAAAACAGCATTGGTCCCATAATTTCCATACCTTGAGCAAGGAGGAAGGAAGATCAGACAGTGTCCCGACCCGTAAATTGTAGTGGCCGCATTTAGATTTCAGCTGTCTTGACATTTCTGCTTTGATGTATCGCCGCTGCTGTGGATTTAGCCATGTCAGGTCTCATATTAGCAGATCTGCAAATGAGCACCCTTTGGCACATAAATCTCCAAAGGAATTGACCTATAGAGATGCAGGATCTCATAGAGCAAACGAGTTGTTAAGGGACACCAGAATGTGCCTCTAGCTTTCGGAACTGGAATCTCGTCTATACATGGCCACGTGTTGTCATTGGCCCTTGCCCAAGCCTTGGGTTTTTTTTTGTGTTTGGATGTCTTAATGTTAAACGCTATTTAAAATTGGAATTATAATTCAGAGAAATTATTTAGCGAATCGGAGTGTTCATTTATCAGGCTTAATTAAATCACAGCAGCTCACACGCTCCTGCTGGGAGCGCAGGTGGCTCTGTACTCTGCCGCGGTCGCTAACGGTACAGCGTCGAAGGGAACACGGTGTGTTTATCCCCGGTGCTGTACCCTCGTACCCATCCCATTTGGGGAGACTTCTCTGCTCTGGGTAATTGACCTTGCGGCGGGAAGCTGATGCTTGATAATTCCTAATTGTGGTACTTCCTCCTCATTGTCTCTTCTCTAAAAATTTACTTAGTTTAAATCACAACCGTCATGGAAATGAGGTAAAGGGAGCTACCTTTCTCCTGCAAATGAATGTGTGTTTGTTTTTTGTAACCTATAAATTATTTTAAAGGGAACCATTATGTAAAGTGCTTACAGTTTATGCAAATATATACATGGTGCATACAATGTTCTATGATATAATTTTAATGATTCTTCTGTGACATCACCTAGCACTACAATCAGGTATTTTTATGGAAGTGGATGTATTACTGATACCCATTTTCCTGTTTTCAATGCTCTCGGGTTTGAAAACAATTTTGGCCTTAAGTAACATTGACATTAAAATCCTATTCTGTTGTTTTGTTTTTTGTAAAATTAAAGTCATCCCACTTGGAAGCAGATGACCATCATCCCTTACCTTGGGTTCGTCCGGCTAGTTTCTCCGTATAACGATAGCAGCATTTCTTATGGGACAGTCAGAGATCTGATCCTTAAACCCCATTCTCAGCCATGAAACAGCTCTGCACATTCAGCAGCTCGTTCTTTGTATTTTCTCAGCCGTCGAGCCTGATAACCTTTATTTCCTTCCTCCAGTAGGACAGTGCCCGGCATCTTATTTGAGATGAGGTGAGCGTGGTGGTTTGTGTATTAGTACTATGGCGTAATTGTCATTTCAGGACTCCATGTTTGCATCACGTTCCTGCTTCACACAGTTGCTCTTTGCTTCCTCGGTGTCTGTTTAGTGTCCTGATGGAGAACTGAGAAGTTATTGGATGTGGTTAGACGCTGGTGTACCTGTAAAACCTATGCACCGTTGTGATCTGGCATTTAGCAATACATATGAGTGTGTGTGCGTGTATGTGCGTGTGTGTGTATGTATGTATGTATGTGTATGTGTGTGTAT
>JAABNX020000106.1:27477398-27507715 GCA_015163995.2 Mormyrus lacerda | reverse complement strand
ATATATATATATATAAATGGGACTATAACCCCTCTTTGTCATTTCAGAGATACTATGCCTGCTTTCCATGCAACACCAAGGCTAGCCATTCATGTTACCCCAACAACATACTGTGCTTTCTTTGGACAGAACTCTGCCCCCACAACTTTTCTACTATTTAGACCTCTAACCATTGTATTGACTTTCAGTTATAGACTCTAGTCACACCAGGATTTACGGCATTGCTTCCTGGTGAGAGGGTACATCCACGGGGTAGAGGACGTCCTCAAAGTGTTCCTTCCACCACTCGTCAACCCCAGTGTTAGTCAGCTCTTCCCGACCCCTGAACAGAATGAATTGAATCGACTTTGAACCTGCTCCTAAGGTATAAATCAGTTTGCCCAAACATTTTCAGTGTTCCCTGGCCTCTCCAAACTCTGTGACTGAGTTTCCTGCAACCTTTCTGGCCTGCTGGTATCTTTCAGCTGTCAGGAGACCCCCATGCAAACGTGGCCCTGGAGTCCACCTTGCTCAGCCTAACAGCTTCCTTCAGCGCAGGTGTCCACCAGTGGCTCGTAGTGGGTTACTGCTGTAGGAAGTATCAACTGTCTTCACCCGCTGAAACAATTAGAGACTTGAAGGTGATCCTTTCAGGCACGATTACCCCAACCTCATTCAGCATGCTGGATGTGTGCATTAAAATTTATTTAGCATCAAACTTTCAGCCAGATATTCCCAGCAAACCCTGAGTGCTTGTCTGGATTGTCCTGGCCCATCTGTCCTCTTCAAATCCATCTGCATCAAATCCAACTCACCACCAAGTGGTCATCTGTTGTCTAACTCAAGTCAGATAACATGAGTATGCAGTTTATCATCTATGGCACAGAAGTTCATTAACATTTTATCATTTGGGTTCAGATCCAGGATGCCCTTCTTCCCAGTCGCAGCCCTCTAGGTATCTCCACCACTCTTCACATAAACACTGAGGTTCACCAGTGGGACTGCAGAGTCAGTAGTCTGTACTCCTTCCCACCCACTTTCTGTCTTTGATCCATTTGCAAAATAAAAAATAAGTCGGAGTTTTCCCCTCTCCAGATTGTAGTCACATAGAGGCAACTTTCATGTCCTCTGGGAAAATCTCCAGCAGCACAACCCTCAGACCGGAGCTTGAAAGTATCCCCGCTCCTGCCGTTCACCTTGGGGAACTCCAGAGTAGCAGAATCTCCACACCCAATGAGGTCTGCCTCCAGTGAAAGGCCGACTACATCTAGCCAGTACCTTTTTATCTTCCACAGAGAGGAAACACTGCACATTTGAGACTATTGCCATGGCCTGGTCTATGTGGGGCTTTTCTGCACATGCTTTTCCTGCACTTTCCTGAGCACCTGCTCCGGCTGCCCCAGCAGAACACTCCCTTGTGCCTCCCTTGTAGGTCCTGACTGCCTCACTTCAAGTTCCGATGGTCACGCAAAATTTACTGACCACCCCAGAAGTTGACCATATTTACCAAAGGAAACCCCACTGACTGGCAATTGATTTTGTCTGCCCAGTTGGGCACAGAAAGTCTGTGCTTGTTGCGTGGACAGGCTATCATCAGGCTCTCATTCCTGGCACCATTCTGAGAAGGATGTCCTTGTTAGTTGTGGTTGTTGTCTTGAGAAGCCGTGACAGGGGTGACTGCAGCCTAATGGTGAGGGAAGTGCACTTGTGATTGAAAGATTGCCGGTTTGAATCCCTGCCCACATAGCCCTGGGGTACCCTGAGCAAGGTGCTGTTCCTTGGTCACTGAATTAGCTGCCCTCTGCTATCTTATGTCACATATGGGTTAAGTGCCGAGGGCACATTTTGCTGTGGTGGGTGTGTCACCAATGGCAACTAATCATTTTCACTCACTCATTTTATTAGTTCGTAAAAGTACACAATTAATGATACTAAAATTATTTGACTAATTAAGTGGACAAAGTTCATTTCAAATAAATGTTCAATATCAGCAGAAGACTAACAACTTGGGAAGTGTCATACAAAAACACAAGTATTGGATTTTAGTGTGGAGACCAAATTATGACAATAGAATTCTGATTAAATATAGATTTACCTTATTTTAAAATATTTCGAAGTGCTAAATGTACATGTTTTAACTGTAGATTTACCTGCTTCTCAAAAATAATGGGAAAAAGAGTCCAAGATAACCATGACAGGCAAGGAGGGGGGTATATACACCCTGTATTTAGTTTGGCTTCATTCACCCCTCCGATAAATAGACATTTGCCTTTAAATGATGTTGTGTCCCCCATGTCAAACTAGTAGGTACATAAGCACTTGTTTAAAAAGTCCATCATGTAATAATGAAAATTAATTCATTTTCAAAAGAACACAAAGGTTATTGCTACAAATTCAAGCTTCATTTGCATTTGAGGTCATCCCTTGAGCCCTGCCTCGTCTCCTCCATACTTATGCTATCCTTGTGTCTTAGCGCAGCGGCGCACAGCCATGCATTGGTGTGACCGTTCTGACAAAGAACTCTCACCGCGCACGAGGACCAAGTGGGAAACAAAAGTTCAGCAGGTCAGGGGCAGTCAGTGGCTACCCAGAGGTTGAAAGTGCCCTTCAAGATATATCCCCTTCATAGCGCCCTAAACCCATTTACCCATCACCACCCTCTTGAGAAATACCAAATGAGAGTGGGACACTGCCTTATTTTATTCTACACACTCACAGTCACCCCGATCCAGTCTGGCACGTGTTTTTTCTCCTTCTACTCACTCTTGTTCTTGAGGTGAACAAGCACCTGGTTGAAGTAGCCTGGGTCACAGTTCATCTCTGGCGTCTTTGAGTTCTCCTTGAAACTCACAACCAGTAATGGCTTGAGGAGGTAAATGGTCTCATTATCCATGTAAGGACAGGAGCGGTAGGAGCAGGTGAGCACCACTGTCTGTATCTTGTGCGGAGGACTCCTCTGAGGAGACCACATTACCACGAAGGATGAAGGTCCTGCCAGCCCTGCAGCTGCTGGGACTGACCGTGCAGCAGCAGACAAACAGAAAGACGTTTGCTGAGGTGCAGTGTGTGTGCAGCAGCCTGTGAGTATCCTCTCCGTCGGACCTCAGGTGTGGTCAGGGGTCAAAGATGCAGATAACACCCATTTCGTGACTCTGCATTAGAATTGTGAGCTGCAGAAAATGAACGTTAGTGAATTTGGGTATCATCCCTAAAGTGCACTTTCAGCTCCTACCATTCATGGGGGTCCTGATCGAAAGAACCAGGATGGACTTAACTGGACCTCTAGACTGCAATGTATTGGGCTGCTGGTTTTTGTTAGTGGACCGGGACATGGAATGCAGTCAGTTCTGGGGAAGTAGTCTGGGTCACCAGCTAAATCACCGGCTGAGTATAAAGAGTCACAGTGACAGAGGACTCAATTGGCAAAACCTTGGTCTGGATTTGTAGCTTCTGGATCCGGACCTTTCCACACCTGTTTGTAATAGATCACTTTTGTGAGTAACTTTCCCAAAACTGGATGCAATTCACTGGAAGCAGCAGTACCTCTCTGCCATCTTGCCTGTAATGCAGAGGTTCTGTTTTGATTTTGATGATTGGTTTGAAATCCTGACTTTTGGCTGATTGAGGCACAGAATGTCCTGAGAACTGGAGGACCTGGATGTGACAGTGATTCAGTGTCTTTCACTCACAAATGGGCAGACTAGTAGAGTTCATTGATGAAACAGTAAAGCTTGCGTTTTATATGTTTGTTCTCACAGAAATTGTTTGGTATGAGGGAGATTCTTCAGTCTGGCTTTTCCTTTGTTGCAACTACTGGTTCTACTGGTGGAGAAATTAAGAATCCAAGAATCCAAACACCTCTCAGAATCTAATTCAATACGTTGTAAACCTGAAAGCAATACTTAATTCACTGGGAACACTGGAGTATTGTTCGAAATGGACACGAAAAGGGTCAAATCATGCAACTCCTCACCAGTGAAAGAAGCAGTTATATTACTGCTCATGTCTGTGCTTAAATAGTTGGCCAAGCAGCAAGTGTTACTTGTGGTCATGTGACAAATTATGGATGTAGATTATTAGGATATGTAAATTGATCTGGGAAGTTCTAGGTTTCTAGGTTTATTATATTAACCTAGGAAATCCTGGGAGAACTACAGTGTGCTCTTGGCTTTCGGATTAGTGATCAGGCTGCAGAAGGAATCTGCTTGCCTCAAATAATTCACAATCACAATTCACAAAAAAACATCAATACGTTGCCTTTTCCTATGAGCTTCCAGTTTATTGTTACATGTGTCCTGCATATGATCTGGAAAATGGATGGATGTTACGTTCACATTTCACTGCTCATTACGTTTCAGTTAAAAAAAGCAAATAGGTCGATGCTTTCAATAAAATCCACCTTATAACAATTCCTTATTTTCTTTAATTTTTGACATTTAATCTATTTGGAAACAGCAGTCTTCCTGACCATTAGCCTCCATATGATGGCTTTATCAAACTTTTGTTTCTCCATTAACTGGGGAATATAATTTCCTCGGTAAGTCTGTTTTATGGATGCCTGATGGAGAAACTGAAGTTTTGGTTCAGTGTTTATTGATCACGTTTTATTAGGTAAAATCTGTGGTGATTCTGTGCACGTCGTTTCAGGCATCAGGGAAAATAACAAGGGTGTATTGCTCTGAAACCCAACTCACGGGACAGATTGAATATCAAACATTTTCCCTTGATATTTCATGCTGATTTATGCAGTCCGTTCATTGTGTGCTGGACATGCAAGCGCTCTGTTAAATGCATGTAAGGCAATATGAAGTGCGGTAAAACTGCATTAGAGCATGCAATATTTTTATAATGCTGGGTCATCATTTTTGTATTTGTCCATTAAGAAAAAAGAAAAAACTCTTAACCGGAAGCTGTCCATGTTGTGTTTTATTCATTGAAGGCAGTGGGGTCATGATGGTACATATACGCTAAAGTGATGCCACTTTTTTGGATGTTTGTGGGGGGCCGGGGGGGGGGGGACACACACACACACACCATCACAATGTCTGTAGACTCCCTCAGTCAGCACTGACCAAAAATGTGAGTACTGGTATAATGATGATACTGAAGGAACTGAAGACACAGACACGACTCCCATTTGTGCGTCATGAACGATCAGTGCATTTTATTTCCATCACAGTACAAAAATAAATAAAAATAAGCTGAAACAAACAAACAGAAGGTTCAATTACAGCAACAGCTTTTTTAAATAAACAGTTGTATTGGCTCAACACCTTGGTCCCACCCCATCCCAACAGTCGAACCCCACCCAAAACGCTCCTTTCTTGTTTTCAGACATCCCACTTCCTGGTGTCCCTTGGCCCCATAAGATAACAAATTCATTCATTCATCAGTACAAACACACACTCAGTCATTCAACACATACTCATACACACATGCAGTCATTGAGAAAGCCTCTCATTAAATTCTAATAACACTGTTTTTTTTCCAACAAAGATGTACGCAACAAGATACACAAAAAAACCAAAGAGATTTTGAACAATTACTCATCTTTTTTTTGTCCTTTTTTTAAGCTTTTTGAAGTATTTTCCAAACAACTACTTGGTGTTGCAAGTGAAAAATGGCACATTTCTGTGAATCAGGGTAGCTGAATTAGAGTCAGCAGAGGGATCAAAGTGTCCCCCCATTACTGACGCTAAAGGACTCCCACGCCCCCCCAAGCTTGAGAATGTATCGCATGTCAAGCTGTTTCTCCCTATTGCGTGACCCATTGGGACAATGGGCAGTCGTGGTCTTGACTGTAGATTAAAAGTCACTAGGGCAGGCTCAGTCCATGAGCATAGCAGATACTACACCTGCATCTCCAGCTTCATGAAGCACTGCGTTCACGGCGACACACCTTTACAGTGCGAGTCCCACATGTCTTTGTCGTCTTTGCTTTAAGAAACCAACGTTGAAAAAGCATGTATGGTGCATTCAAAGCCAAGTTTTATAAGATAAGAAACCCATTCTTTTCAGGATGGAACTGTTGTGATAAAGAAAATGAATCAATGTGTGCATATATTTGTCATATTTTTTTTTTTCCACTTTGAGAACGGAATTTGAAAGACACAAATATTGAAAGAAAGCATGCACAGTTGATCTCTGTCGGTGTGGTAATAAAGTGGGCAAATCATAATTTCTTTTTGTATATCAAGTTCCATTTGTTCTGGTTTGTGACCGTAATCCATTCTTAATTCTCTGGCTTGTAAAATGATGCCGTATTACATCGTGTTAGCAGCTGCAGACTGGGAGCCCTGGGGACCCTGCCTCGTCGCTTTTGCCGTTTGCTGTTGGAGATGACGTGGGGTTCTCTCTGGCTTCCTTACAGACTGGAGTCTGCAATAGAGAAGTTCCGCCACACTCAGGTGAGTCTTACGCTCCCCACGCAGCCGAGGCTGCCCTGCGTTTTACCTGCACACTGATACATTGCTACCGTCATGCTTTTGGTCTCTGCCGTCAGCGATTAAGGTATCACACTAACACCATTCTCCAGAAGCCCCATGTCGTCTGGGCCGATTCTGGGCCGATTCCCCGATGAGAAAAACTATTTCTCTGCTGTTTTCTTTAACTGAAAATGATCTGCATCTGTACTACTGATCACTGTGAATCAGATTGATTTTTTTTCTTCAATTAACTAATTGCTATAAATACTAGGCGAACTTCTACAATAGGTATTTGCAGCCAGCAGTGCTTTATGCCCTGTAGTAAACAAACTGATGCCCTGCTTTCTTAATATTTCTACATGACCTCTCTACATCCCAGACTTCAATGAAAAAATATTCACTAATAATTTTTCTAGTGACTTAATCACATCCACAGTCTTCATTCCTGTCAAAAGTGCTTCCGCAAATTCCCACCGAAATTCTCACAAGATCTTCTGTGTTCCAAAATTGCCTCATTAAGAGCTTTTGACAAGTTCCGACGTATTCCCTTCTCATTACTGATAATCACTGAACCAATGAAGAATACACAATTTGTAATTCTAAAATTATTTTCCCAATGAAGCGAATTAATTAAACCATAAACATTCAATGTCAACTGAAGATGTGTGTCATATGAAGCTGGCTGACCTTTGGTGTGGTTATTCAAGACCTACTGGATTTTCATCAAAGGTGTGACACTAGTCTAAGACAGTTTGTGAACAATAAAAAGGTGGGAGGAGGATTCTGATTAAATCCAAATTGAACTCATAGTCCTTTTTTTTTTCAAGCAATGCTGAAAATTCTTGATTTAAAAGAAAGCATTCTCTGTAGATGCACCTGCTTCACAGATATAACGGGAAATGCATGCAAGCTACCTATAACCTTCATTAATACCACACAGATTGCATGGTAAACATGCACAAGGGTACAATTCTAAAAATAAGTAAATGAGTAGATAAATAAACATTGGTTGCCAAGAGCCTGTTATGCAATACTAAAATTAATTTATTTCTTTTCAGATGAAAACAAAGTAGGTCATAATTAACAGTTGTTTTTTTTTTTTTTTGCATTCATGGTCATTCAATCAGCCCTGCATCATCTCTCCCTCCTGTCTCCCTCATGCTCATGCCTCCATTCTGGTTTTGCACTGCAGGACCCAGTAATGGATGGCAGATTTGAGACCATACTCTTCCGACTGCTCTTGCTTTCATTGCACGCCGCCGCTGTGAGGGACACAAACGTTCAACCAATCGGTACCAGCCAGTCAAAGGGAGATTGTTGTTGCCGCTGTTCGCTCATGCATATTGGCAGAGATCAGCTAAGTGTACAGAGCGTGAGGACCACCGTATGATATCAGAGCGGCATTAAACACATTGAACCCTCAGTAACCCCAGCAAGGGAGAAACAGAGGGACTGCAACATGTTCGGTCCAATCCGCATTCTGAGTTCTGGGATTATTTAACTTTTTTCTTCTTTTGTTTTGCTTTCATCTTCTTTTTTCCTCTTTTGCTTCGTATATTTTTGTGTCATGTATATACAATAAGCAGAGGATGCGCTCAAGCCTGGCATTTCATTAAATCTAAACATACACCTCAGGGCCAAGGTCCTGGGGAAATGTTAACTAATTAAACAACTAATTTAAACAATTTTTTAAAGTACTTCAGACATTATGCATTCCTTTCCTCTTTTTTTTTTGGTGTAATACTTCAGTCTTTTAAGCCTGCATTAGGTGGTAGTGGGTTAAACCAGGTAAGACATTTGTCCCTCTTCAGCTTCTGTAGTTTTAGGAGGGAAGAGTTTGCATCTTCAGTCATTCTGCCATGTACAAAATCAGTAAACAGATCTCCAACCATCTTAGTGCAGTTTAAAGCACCAAAATCCATTTTAACGATCTAGCGCCATAGCATCGGTAAACATACTATGTATGGTATCAGTCATTTCCCACAGCTTTATTCAGTTTAGATTTATTAGTACATATTGTAACCACAAGTTGTATGCTACCTTTATGACACATTTCACTGAATGTGCCGTAAACCTAGTCACCTATCACCATTCTCTTGAGAAATGCCAGACAAGAGTAGACCACTGCCTTGTCTTCCAGTCGACCCACCCACCCCCACCCTCACCCCTGTTGTCCCTCACCGGTCCAGTCCGATGAGCAAGCGGCTTCTTTCCTCCTCCTTTTGACTCTCGTTCTTGAGGTCAGCGAACACCTGGGTGAAGTAGTGCGGGTCAGAGTTGATCTGCAGCATCTTCGCGCTCATCAGGTTTATGATGGACAAGCAGCGGTCCCAGAAGGTCTCCTTGGAACTCTCTACCAAGAATGGCTTAAGGGGGTAGGAGATCTCATTACCCATGTAGGAATAGGAGAGGTACAGGCAGGTGAGGAGCACCGCCTGTAGCTCATGCTCAGTGGCCACCTCTGAGGAGACCACATCTCGGCACAACATGTAGACGAAGACCACGTTGGCAGGAGTGATGAAGCCCTGGTCCTGCCAGCCCTGGAGCAGCAGGGAGCGGTCCACACTGCGCAGCCATAGCACCGGGTCTGTAGGCGAAAGATGCTTGAGCCGGTAGCATCTTCGGCACAAGAATTCACCCAGGCATCGTAGCAGCTCACTGGTGGAGGCCTGCACTATCACCCGTTTTGGAGTACCTGGGACGGCGGTGGAACTAGGCAGGGGTACCTTCTTGACAGACGAAGCCACATTGCTGGAGGTCTTGGAGCCAGGAATCACTGGGGCAGCTGAGTCTTGGGTGAAGGTGGAGAGGTTGGCGCACGACTGGGACTTCTTCAGGTTCTCATTGTTAAGATGGGTGACGTTGTTCTGGTAAGCAGTATTGGGCTGCACTTTCTTAGAGCCTTTCTTCTTGGCTGAGACGGCTACGATACGCTTCCAAGGGAGCACGTTGATAAGTGAGTGCCGCTTCACGTTTTTGTCTTTGGCGTTCTTGCTGTTCTGCACAGCTGTATAGGGGCCTACAGTGGCGGGCCCGTCCTCAAAGAGCCCCGCTTTCCGGTAGCTGGGGGACAGAGACAGCACAGTGCCCATGGTGCTCTGTGCGACGGGGACAAGAGCAAAAAAAGATGCTAGCCTTACTGGTGTATAAGGGAACCAAATAGAGAAGGTGAGGCAGGATCAGTGTCTGCCTCACTGCTTCCAAGTCTGGAGATCCTGCCTGCAAGAGCCAGATTCTCTCAAGCAAACACACCGAGGTAAAAGACTCTTCTGTAATGGCTGTGACAATGGATCCCTAGACTTTTAAGTTCTGCTTTTATTTCCCTGTTTATCCCGGAGAAACAGAGAAACTTGAGCCTGTGGGAGGAGAAAGGGGGCCATTGTTACGCATCTGATTACAAAGAATTATTTTGATTCTCTCAGTATTTATCATGAAAGGTCTTTAGTAGTATTTTTTGCATGATAAAAATTTCGTTAAATTTGACGAGAGACAGGTGTGTGCCAGTTCACATGAAGGCTGAGATGCATCTACAGTGATAAACTCAAAATTGGGAATCGCTATATCTTTTGTATACACATTCACCTTTTTCACCTTCACTAATGACCAATACATACTACACATATTATATAATTATCATACATGTTATCCCTCTTTCATTGGTGCCCAGACATTGCAGGATTTTGCCTTTATGTTGAGGATTGAGATTTATTTTGATCCCCATAGAGTTAAATATAGTAAAAAGGTACTCAAAGATGTATTTTGGGCTATGGTGTCCTATTTCTTGTGTAATGCCTGCACAGACATTTATCCATTCACCAGCTTTTGAAGCTTGCAGGTCTCCGTCAAAGCCCATCCCACAGACGCTTACTGGGGCAGGTCCATTGTATAGTGACCACAGCTGCTGAAATGAATTTGTTATTGGAATGGGATGTTCTGAAATGAAACATTAAAATGTCTGCACTGAACTTATTCTAGATGCAAACATATTTACTGTACAATAATAAATGATAAAGAATAATATCAAATTTTATTTATAAAGAATCTTTATTTTAACATTTCCTTAACATATTCCCTATTATTATTATTAATATTATTATTATTATTCGTATTATTAGTAGTAGCATTATTATTATTATTATTATTATTATTATAGGCCTAAAAAACTAAAAAGCACATGTTTTTATTGATGTATACATGTCGCTTTTGTTCATATAAGTATAAGACAGTCTGGGTATTGTATATATTTAAGTAATGCTAAAATCTATAAAATCTAATCTAAAATTATCGTAAAGGATTAATATAACAATACCTTTTTAATTACTATATTATTATACTTATTTTAATTATGATTGTGATTGCCTGCGTGTTTTGTGATGAGTTCTACACTTGGGATATAACATTTTATAAAGTAATAGCCTACTAGGTTGTGTTATTTTTAAACTAGGATCTTATAAATATGTATATATTATTGATATTAGTCGGTGTAACCGAAATTCAGACGACGTATATTAAATATTTTAAATCAACCTCTAGCTTATTAGCCTCCATCTTAGCCATGAAATGGAAGCCGAATATAAACACCGCAATTTCGTGTCGCGTTCCTACACTTTACGACGCAAGCTGAATGTTTTTCATGAACTGTAACATACGACGCTGCAGGTCGTCTGCCATTCAGTTTTAAATACACAATACATGGTGCAAAACCAGAAAGAAAAACAATTAATCACAAAAATGGTAATTTCTATATTTTGGTGATGTCGTCTATGGTATTACAGTTTAAGATGCTCATTAGATGACACAAATAAATCATATGCACGCCTTTTCTCAGGGGCAGTGCAGCCTTTTAAGACGTAGGTAAAATTAAATTGGTTGGAAGAACAATAACCAGCACAACACAAAATACTCACTGGATTTCGTTTTATCTTGTCTCAGGCAAAAAGGTTCCGTGACAAAATTAATATAGTGATGTTTTCCGGTCCTGACTGAATATTGTCGTGTTGAGTCTGCGTCGCGTTGTCATCCGCTACTGTCCAAGGTTCTGAAATGTAGTGGTCGGTAGATAATAAATGCGATGTGGAAAATGGTATTCCCTGGTAGTCTTCCTTCGAACTGATCCCCGTTATCCCACTGCAGTGTATTGCCACATATAGGAGGGATAACCAAAACAATTTCTTAAAACAAATTTACTATGAAATTAATTATTCTCGTGTTTTTCACGTTTACTGCATATAAAGCGTAATCTTTTTAATGTAAAATCGCTGCAAAAAGTCTTAATCAAATCGCATCATAAACGAATTTAATCGCAAAACGTTTTCTTCTTCAATAATAGCCAGAAAGAAAAAACAAATGTTCTTCGCTTTTTTGTCGTTGTCTTAATTTGGCTCGCATCAAAATATCTCAAAAGTCTCATAGGCAATGCCTTTCAAAAACAAATAAACATAAAAATATCCAATCTCCAAAGACATCAAGGTCGATCTTAAAAGGAACAAACAAATTTTCACGCCTTGACGCAGGCATCCGCAGGTCCTCTGCAGATCTGGGTACAACAGGCAGGGCGAAGATGCTGTACGCTGTGCTATTGGTCCTCGGCCACGAGAGAAGCGCTCCGGAGCGTCGCTGGGCGCTGTAGACTGCGGAGTGCTCGGCAGTGGTCGGGCGCCGCTGTGTGCTCTGTCCGCGGTGCTGTAAGCGCGCTTCGTCACGCAATCTCACATAATCGTGTTGCCAGAAAAGCAGCCCGCCCTCAGCACCTCGTCACTGGAATGGCAGTGCAAAAACAGATAAACTTGGTTTCTGTCTCCTTTTATAAGTAGGCCCGTTTAAGTGCAAGGAAAATCTATTCAGTTTAATTTCGAGCTTAAACAATTTCTAGAAAGAATTTATTTGAACCAATACCCCGAAACCCTTGAACATCTTCATTTAAAGCATTAAACATAACACACACATACACACACACTCACACATAAACATAGGCGCATATATATATGCCTATGTTTGTGTTTACGCCTATATATATTTACTTATATTTAAGTATATATAATACATACATCTGTGTGCGTGAGTGTGTGTATGTGCTAATTTTGACTATGTGCAACTAGTAACTATATAATTAAAATGAACACAAGACGAAGAGTCCGCATTTAAATTCTTAATGACCTTTCAGTGAACATATAAAAAGCATATTTAAAAGCAGGACGGCAAACGCATGCTGAGGACATTATTTCCTGATGTCGATAAAGTAGAACGTTAAAAGAATGCATCTTATTACACTGTGTTAATCGGTGATGCAGGCTTTACATCGGGAATAAATGCTAATACATTTACGAGATTATTTAATGCGTTTATGTTTATGAGAAAAACGCGAATACAAAGATAACTACAATTCCCGTTACCAAATTTCGACACGTAATACGTACACGCTCGTGCACATACGTACATTAACGTATGACTCAATTTCCCGGCATGCTCTCTTATTCCCCCGCTATCGAGTTTATTTGTAGGCTGGCAGGTTGTGAGTTAGTAAGATGGCGACCGCGGCGGTTGAGTTCCAGAGAGCTCAGTCCCTTCTCAACACGGATCGCAACGCGTCAATCGATATTCTTCATTCAATAGGTAAGTTGCTGCTATCTAGCCTAAAATAAATCACACTGTGCTCAGATTGTAGATGTACCCTGTTCGGTCACCGACTGGCGGTTTTCCGTGGAGCCGGCTTGCTTGCTGCTGACTCACCGTCGCACGGCTAACGTGGCTAGCTAGGCCGGGAAACCCAAAACCTGCATCAGTTTATTCACATAACGCCATTCTGCTTAGTTTCATCAAAATGAAATATGTTGTTTAATTGCAAAATGAAGGCGTCAGTTGTATATAAAAAGTTGTCTATTTTGGAAAGTCGTTGGTGGTTTTAAATGAGTCACACTGGATGTATGCAGCCATGGATAGCTGCGTTGGAAGCTGTGCTGTTGAAAAAGGTCTTTATCGACAGACGATAAAATTAACCAACCTACTAGTTCGCTTCATTCATTTTCATACTTATTTTTTACCTTACGAGAGCGGACCTAACGCTACTGGTAAGGAACATTTTATTCTACCTGAAAAAGGTGTCGAGTCAGGGCTAAGAAGGTAGGTTAACTAACATGAATGGAGAGAAATTACCTAAATCTATTCCGTTACTGTTTTTTTTTTTTTTTTTTTTTTTTTAAATTAACGAATAGCTATGTGAAGACATGCACGGCGTACATTTCTGTCCATATTGGACCTGGCGTAATTTCGTTAATGTACAGAACTGGCATATTTAGGATAGGTAACCATAAGCCACATGTTAAGTATATGCATTTAGACAGCTGCGTTTGATTTTCGAGGGAATCTTGAGAGGTATGATGGTTGTCTCATGAAAGTATCTTGACGCTTCATTCTCTGCCGCTTTGGTGGCACGCTAATATCTAAGCGACTCACCTGTGACAAGGTGTGGGTGTGTGCAATGCCTCCCATAACCCTGAACAATAAAGACGTAAATATAGAGTAATAGAAATTTTTCTGTGTGTGTGTGAGAGAGGTTTGGCTTGATGTACGTTGGTATAAACAATGTATATAAAGATAAATGTATTTCTGCACCCGATATACAGCGTAGACTTTTAAAACGAAGTGGTAATGTAGCCACCTGCACCACATAAGGCAAATTCGTACTTGCGGCTTGTAACTAAAAACATGCATGAGCGTGAGCCGGCGTCAGCCGACCGTAACGCGGTAGAGCTTTTGAATGGTCTTGGTATTTGGAGGGAGGAGGGTAAATGCTCCTGGAAAAACTGTCACTTGACTTATGCTCTTTTCTATATAATGGCAACACAACGTTTTCCATTTTACCAACAGTGAAGAGAGATGTTCAAGAAGATGATGAGGAGGCGGTGAGAGTTAAAGAGCAGAGCATCCTGGAGCTGGGAACCCTCCTAGCCATGACGGGACAGGCAGCAGGTAGGGATGGCCCTTATTGACAGGTGGTATGACTGAATCACTTGTGTGTTGTTTGTCTGGCTTTTCATTGACATCCACTTTCAAGTATAGCCGGAGCAGTTATATTTAATGTAGTTTTTGAATGTACTGTGAAAGTTTTCTTTCCTGATAAATGTTAAAGTTGACAGCAGTTATGTGGGGAAAGTTGGAGGAAAAACTTAAACATGAGCCAGAATCTGAGATTGGCACCTTAGTGAGGATTTTACTTTCTCCATGTTCAGGTAGTGTCTTACCTTTGGGGTGGTCATATTGCATGTTAATATGTCCTGTAATAGCTGCACATTTTGCCCCCCCTCTTTAAAGGGGACAGCTTACTGTGTCTGTAGAGACCCTCAGGGACCTGATGCTTTTTTTCTGTCCCATTTCACTTATTTCAGTAGGAATTAACTTTACCTTCCAATTTCAGTGCCCCCCCCCCCCAATTATAACATCAAACAAGTGCCAGGCACCACAAAACCAGCAGTCCTGCTGGCTGATGACTGCTCGCGGTGGCTTTGAAACACTCCCCAGATAGCCATGGCTTCTTAGAGTCCATAGCAATACGGATAGAAAGCTGGGAGTAAATCAGTGACTACTGTAGTGACAACCGGTGCTTTTACCCCACAGAACTGGGGGGGCTGCTGAAGTATGTGAGGCCATTTCTGATCTCCATCAGTAAGGCCAAAGCGGCCCGGCTGGTGCGATCCCTGCTGGACCTGTTCCTGGATATGGAGGCGGCCACTGGACAGGAGGTGGACCTCTGCCTGGAGTGTATTGAATGGGCCAAGTCTGAGAAGAGGACCTTTCTGCGTCAGGCCCTTGAGGTCACCTCTTTTGTCGGCATAGCCTGCCTTCATGTATTAGATAAATTTCATGAATCTCAGAAGTGATCCGGGTTAAATTAAATTAACCCTGAAGTTTTGCAAACTTTCTAGAAAATCTGTGCAACAAACTGCACTGTTATTTATTGTAATAGATTGTCCACAGAGTTATAATCTCATTACTTGCTTTTTATTATTATTCTATGGCTTAAACTTTTCTAATGATTTTGTAGAGCTGCCCTGTGCAACCTCAATTTGAAAAATGAATGAAAAGTAATGTTGGCTAAAATGATACTGATTTTAATCGGGGGGGGGGAATTAATTGTACTTTGAAATCCACCCCGATTTGACCAATTAAATTTAATTGAATGAAGGAACATTGTTACTGGTATAGTGAATGAAAAGTATTAAAAACAAAACAATTTAAGATGCCTGTTTGCTATTCTGGGGTATCAGAATGTCATTTACTAATGCATAATGTATTTTAGTGAGCTTGATTTTGGCTTTAGTGCAACAATTTCAGGAAATTTTAAATTGCCATATTCAGGGGTGCAGTTGCCAGATCCATCCTTTTATATTGAAAGAATAACATGGCCATTTAACATGCAACAATTTCTGTGACTGTTGGTGTTTGAAGTGCTAATGATAAACTGTTCGTTCCACAGGCCCGTTTGGTTTCTCTGTATTTCGACACCAAGAGATACCAGGAGGCATTGTTGCTCGGTGAGTCAGCGCACAATGCGAGTGGGGAAAATATGGAAAGTTTAGCCGGGCTGCAGATCAGTTAATTAAAATTGGGGTCTTTGTGGTGACAGAGAAGCATGTATGAGATCAGCCATCAGCTGCCTTACGTTGCTGAGGTTTTCTATAGCTGCTTTCCTTTATGTGAACATCCTGTGCTCACAAAAACCTGATTTATTAATAGGTTTAATAAAGCCAGATCTAATTATTGTTAAATAAATGTAAATAAATTGTAAAATTGTAAATAAAATGCTGTGATTGATTCATGAACAATGGAAAGCAATTCTGTTCCGGTTCTTGTATATGTCAACACATCAAGATGTGCTCCCTGTTTACCTTTTGGAAGCATTTTGAAGTTTTTCTCTTACTACTACAACTAATTAACTTTTGCCCATGTCCATGGTACCCATCCTGAACCTTCTCTTGACACTGTAGAGTGCTAGATTTCCTGATGTCATTGTGAAGATGAAATGCATGTCGTACGTTTAAATTGGGATGTATACCCAGTATTGTGGATTTTATGTTTTAAGATTCTTGTTTATTGCCTATTTGCAGGGTCTCAGCTGCTTCAGGAGCTGAAGAAGATGGATGACAAAGCTCTGCTAGTAGAGGTGCAGCTCCTGGAGAGCAAGACCTATCATGCTCTGAGCAACCTTCCTAAGGCCCGTGCTGCACTCACCTCTGCCCGGACTACTGCCAACGCCATCTATTGCCCCCCTAAACTGCAGGCCGCTCTGGACATGCAGTCAGGTAAGCACTGGGAGCTGCTCGTTCTGTTCTAACTGATCGTTTTACTGCTTCATTCTTAGACCTCAATATTCTTGACCACCATACAAATAATCATTCTTTATACTGGAGGTGCTTCTGTCAAAATAAGGATGTTTCCCCCCCCCCCAATTCATTGTGCTTTGTGAAGGGGAAAAATGCACCACATGGTTTTCTGAATGTCTGTTACAGTAAACTCAGAAGTACTGATGCACTGACCCTCACTCTCATGATTTCGTATGAAAATGTTCCTTTCGGTCGGTAGCTTAAAGATGTTTTTTTTTGTCTTTAATACAGACTCTCTTAATTGTGCCTTTGAGCCCCAGACCACAACATCTTTTGCAGCATTACAAAGGAAATAAATGATGACTGGGCTGCTTTTTGTTAGACTGAAAAATTACCTGAAAATCATGTTATTCTATTTCATTTTTTCTGCAGCCAGGTAAATGGCTATAGGGGGTGAATACAGTCTTGCTTGAGTTCAGTTAGTTGGGTTTATCTAAAAAAAAAAAAAAAAAATCAGTAGAGATCAAGCTAACGGACTTGAAATCTGTGAAATCTACTAGGTTCTGCTTTCAGAGCCATTCAGAAAGTCCCTTAAGGTTACTGCCTCTGCGGCCTTTAAAAGGTGCTCCCTCTGTGGCAACTGACCCTGTCCTGTGATTAAATGCAGGAATCATCCATGCAGCTGAGGAGAAGGACTGGAAGACTGCGTACTCCTACTTCTATGAGGCTTTTGAAGGCTACGACTCCATTGACAGCCCACGGGCCATCACTGCCCTCAAATACATGCTCCTCTGCAAGATCATGCTCAACTCGTAAGTGCTGACACATCAACCCTGACTCATGATCTGTGATAAAAAAAAATGTTCCTTTCAGCTGGTAGCTTGAGGAATTTTGACTCTGATTATTCATGAACATATGCATTGTTCAGGAAATCTTGCGTATGCTGCAGTGGTTTCAGATACTAAGGCAGAATGGGAACCGGATTGACATTGTAACCAAAATTCAAAACGTGTCTCATTAATGGGCAGTTAGATATTCATTATTGCAGAGTAGCCTGAAATAAGGGCGTAAGGATGCGCAATGAACGCTGGATGGAAGAAAAATCTTCTGATTTCTTATTGCAGTTTAATGCTGAAGCGTTTGAGGCGGACTGGGGGTGCAGCATGTGCTGATCTCTGCAGTGATTGACTTGTGCTGTTGGTCTTTCTTCAGTCCGGAAGACGTGCAGGCCTTGATCAGCGGGAAGCTGGCTCTGCGATACGCCGGGAGGCAGGTGAGGCCCAGTGCCCTGCTCAGAGTGCCTTTGTCCCTACCAATGGCTTTGCCTTCTGGTTAGGTTGTATGGGGGAAGTTTGCACCTTGTTTGTATGCAAGTAAAATTTTATTTACCGCACATTTCAAGAACACGGCGTGTTCACAAAAGAGCTATACACTTGAAAGTCACACAACAGGTAAACGAGAACACAAATTAAACATTACATATATAATAAGTAGAAAGAAAAAAACACTAATCAAAATGCCCCTAGAATGTGTTGTTTGTGGTAAACTATGTTCAAATTATGTTGGGAAGAAGGTCTGTACAATTTTCTGCTGAAGTTGGGCTTCAAGCTCTCAGCATTTAAGACAGGGGTGTAGTTTTTTGGGAAACTTAGTCATTGTTCAGTGATGGGAGTGTCTTAATTGCATATGGTATTGTTCATGTTAGCTGTCTGAAGTTGTTGGCTTATTTCCCAAATGCATATGATGCAGTGAAGGTGTGCAGTGTTGACGGGTAATTGTAAATGGGTGGGTTTATTATGTATTATTACGATTCATGTAGGGTCCAGGGAAGTAAGGAAGCAGTGAAATATCAAAGTTAGAACATAAGAGCTATTTTTAACTGATTTGAGACTGTCTGGTTTTCTTTAAACAAGTATGCATTGTAAATGCTGAGTATGCAAGGCCAAAACTAATTGACAGTGAAATAATTGACTAATGTATGTAGCATGTGTAACTCTACATAAACTAGCTTTTAAATGCAGATTTCAGTTCACCTCATACTACAAGTGACTCTGACAGTGGCTAGACTTGTTAATGTTCCATTCTGGTCCTGTACCAGTTCTTATGTGTAGGTCATTGCAGGTGAATGTCAATTTTGTGTCTGCGCTAAGAAAAATGTTTTCTTAAATATGAAATGCAGATATGTTTCTGGATTATTTGCCAGAGTGTAGCTTCTCTGGTGACTTGGTAAGGGGGTCTTGAGGATGCTGGAGGCCCTGTGAGCAGCTTCCTGAATGGAGAGCAGAGACTCCAGTGATACTTGCAGCTGTTGCACTGCTGGCACTTGGGTTCTAAGATGTGGCAGTTCCTGATGGGGAGGGAGCTGGTCAGGACGTTCTCAGTGGTACTAGAATATAGTGAGGATGGCCTGCTCTCCTCCTCGTTATGATGAATGGAGATGCTGCTGTGCTCTCTTGGGTGAAGAAATGGTGTTGAAGACCCACCACTGTTGCATCAGTAGTGAACCAGATGTTTTGCTTGAAGTGTGAACTGCACTTGGTGGTACAGTAGTGAGTGACGTGAACAAAAGTGAGCTATGGTAACGTTGCAATTCTAACTGTTGTTACAGAGGAAGATGAGAGTGCAGCAGACTTCCAGGGCATGATTGTATCAAATGCTGAACTAAATTCAGCAAAGTATTCTTACACGATTGACTTTCTTTATCCAAGTGTGATATGGTCAAATGAAGGGCAGAGAATATGGGATCCTTGCACTAGTTACGGGGATGTGTAAACTGAAAGGAGTCTAGTGAACTGGGGTTACAGTTTTTGTTGATTAGTGCCTGACTAGTGCTTATGAGGTGATGGTAATTTAAGGCAAACAGCATGTAGGAGTTAAAGGTTTTGTTAATTTCTCTTCCAAATAAATGCCAATCTTTCGAGCAGGGCTATTCAAATCAGTCACGAGGTCTCAGCGCTGTTGATTTTTCCAGCCTTCCTGTGAGCCACGTGTGAAGCCTTCAGCCGATCAGGATCAGTAAAACTACAGTGGTACCTGGGTATATGTCCGCTTTGGAATAAGTCCAAATTGGTATGCGTCCTGTTTGGACACGAACAATTCTGCTGATTCACGTGATTTTTGTGTTTTCAGCAAGGTAAAGTGAGGTTAAATTTTCATTTATTTCATCTAATTGCTTTTGTATTTAGGTTTTTTAGTATTAAGCACTATTTATTTTATACAACCCCATCAATGTATAATGGATAACAATAGGATTTTTTTTCACGAGAATGGATTAATCATTTTCCCTTCATTTCTTATGGGAAAAATTTGGTATATGTCGTTTGGTCTAAATCCAAGGATCTGGAATGGATTAAGGATGTATACTAAGGTACCACTGTACTAACAACCTGAAAGCAAGGCCTGGAATTTAAATCGGTGTCCAGATATAGAGTCCTGATTTAGAGGGATAAAAGTGAGTTCAAGATTACCGATGCACCTTCATGTAGAAAGTTGATTTTGTAGAAGGTGTTGCTAAGATAATTCGTTGGAGCATGGTCCACACTAGAAGCCTGACCCTTCCATGGATTTCTTCAGTAAACATTAAGTGCTTGATCCATGTAAATTAGTACTGTCAAAGCAAAACATGTTTTCAGGTTTTAAATGTACTTTTTGTAGGCTTAGTAAAGCACATTTCAGTCGTTATTTTCAAGATTCTACAAATCTTTGGCTGTTTTTTGGAGGGACTTTGCTTTTTAAATGTCAATAAGTTTGAGACTGTTATTTATAAGAAGCTTTAAAATGTAGTGCTGCCAATGAATAGGTCAGGTGGGTATAGATGCTGTATGTACTGGGTGCCACTTTTCTGAAACATATACCCATAATATCCTGAAGTCCTTCAGTGGTACCCATTGAACAGTTTAGCATCCTTGACTGATGTGACAGTACAGCTGAGTGATCAGTCTTTCTTTCTCTGCAGACAGATGCTCTGAAATGTGTGGCACAGGCCAGTAAGAACAGGTCGTTGGCCGATTTTGAAAAGGTGAGTCCCATTTGCTTACCTGATTACTGAAATATGTTCTTCTCTGGCGGTCCTTTGGTCTGTGGGTTTTTGGAATTACATTGCTCCCAGCAAATCATTATCTGGAGAACCAGGTGAATTTCATTCCTGTTTTAATAATGAGGTCATGCCCTCTAGCCCTTCATGTGCTTTAATGCTCTGGAAGGCCCTAAAGATCCCATGTGGTTGTCCTGTTGTCTGAAGCTTGTCCTTCTACTTTTGCTTCCAGGCTTTGACAGAATACAGAGTAGAGCTGAGGGACGACCCCATTATCAGTACCCACCTGACAAAACTGTATGACAACCTGCTGGAACAGAACCTGATCCGTGTCATTGAGCCCTTCTCCAGGGTGCAGGTAGGAGCTGGTGTTTCTACCCTATGGTGCTTTGAACTGAATGATTGTGAGAATCTCTCTTCACTGATTTGTATTTGTTTTGCAGATAGAACACATATCGGCCCTCATAAAACTCTCAAAGGTATGAATAATAAAACCGCCCAATTTTTTATTATGTGAGACTTCAGTGTAGAATTAATAGTTAAAGGCTCCTGATTTTTCTGAACACAAAGCCCTGTAAATATGCTATAACATCCATTGCGTTTGCTTTCTTGTAGGGAGATGTGGAGAGGAAATTATCACAGATGATTTTGGACAAGAAATTTCATGGTAAACATTTCAAGTGCTTCCATGATTTTAGATAATGAACTTTTGGACATGCAGTGGCCCTTTGGTACTTCTGTTCTGTAGGCAACGCTTGGTTTAATAAACATGGCCACTGCCAGATGTTTGTTAAAGGCATTGTTTACTGTTGTTTTTTTTTTTTTTTTTTTTTTTAAATCTTTGGAGGTTGAATATTTTGTCCGTTTACATGCCTGAGTGTTTCGTCTTGTCCAAAGGTATCTTGGACCAGGGAGAAGGTGTACTGATCATATTTGATGAACCCCCAGTAGACAAGACCTATGAAGCAGCTCTTGAAACAATTCAGAACATGAGCAAAGTTGTCGATTCACTCTACAACAAAGCAAAGAAACTAACATAGGTGAGTTCTACCTGGGCCCATCACTGTACCTCGTGTCTACAGTTTGGGTCCCACACAGGTAATTGGTGACCTCTCAGGGCCCCTGGTTTTCTCAAGGACCCCAATAGTATTTGGCTTTCACCAATGTTTCTGGCCGTCATAGGGTTTCCGTTCATTCTCGAAAGATGTGGAAATTCCATATTGACCCAAGTGTTTAAACCTGAGGACAACACACATTTATCCTAAACTCTCCTTAGATAAGCAGTTAATGTCTTCTGTGTTCATGAAATCTGTGTTTCAGTGTGAACCGAAGAATGTGGGAATTCAGAATCATGCCCCCCCCTCCCCCCCTAACTCGGGTTGAGATTCTGCTGATTCATGTGTCTGTCCTCCACAGAAATCAAGATGGCAGGCAGTGGAGAATGCGTGACTGGCATGTGGAACTTTTCATGGGAGGAGGAGAGGTGGGGGGAAAAGAGGGGGAACAAGAAAAAATATCCCAAAAACTGAAGCAGTACTCCAGTTTTTAACTTCTCCTTCAATGGACAAAACAAACTTTTCAACTGTATTATCACTTTTTTTTTTTTTTTCCTTTTTAAGATGTTGTTTTTCAGGATTCTCTGCAACACTCAGTGGCCCCAGCAGGCATCAGGGAATATTGTACAAAAACAATAAAACATATAAAAACTATACATATATGTGTGTGTGTGTGTGTTGGGTGGGTGTATGTGTATGAATGTGGGCTGTATGTGTGTGTTGTATATGCACTTACACACACACACACACAATCCTCTTGCAGAATACACCAGTTAGGCAGGCATAGCTTGACTACTTCTGTTGCCAGGTGCAGTGTTGAGACTGTAAACATCTGACAACACATTGAGTACGGTTTTGAACAAGGTAACTCCTTTCACCTCTGCCCCACTGGTTGTAAAGCTTTCTAAAAGCATATATTGACTGGTTGTGGATGGACAAAAAAGACCTGGAAGATCATAAGTCTCTGCTGGGCTGAATTAGATGCTCATTCATTCTGTCTCAGCGCCATTTTTACAGAACATTGCCAAGCATCCATACCTGTATGTAATTAAAGTCTATCAGTGCTGCTTTTGTACTGATGCCAACTCAATGGAACATGTTGGTTTTCATTCTGAAATACAATAAACTAAATTCTCCATGTTTTGCATTTCATTTCTCCCTATAGTTCTGTGCTACCTCTGTTTGGGTCTTCAGTCAAACCTTAGAATTCGGAAAAACCTGTTGACGCTTATTCTGTTAATGTGTTAGAAGCTGTAGTACAATGCAGTAATGCTGTTACCCTAATGGTTTATATTTTTCTTTTCCAAGTATTCCTGTATTTAAACATCATGTCTGGCTCTTAAGTTTGAAATTAAACATTTTGAGGGTTACTGCAGGGGGCATTGCTTGGTATTTTGATGAAAGTGAAATTCATATGTCTTCTGGGAGAAGTGCTTACTCAGAAGTCATATTTGGTCTAATTGAACTTTGTGGGCAGAGTAAATGGACGGTCGGATACTAAAACAACGCTGAGTAGCCATTGAACATATGTCAGCCAGCCAGCTTTCTGGTAAGAATTTCTTTTCCATTTACTTCTCATCTTCGGCAAGTAAAGATGGGTTTTTAAAGAGCCTATTCATGTAATCTGGTGAAATTGTAGTCTGCCAAGCAGGAATTGGGTCCATACCAAGGTTTGTTAGGTTACATTTCGTATTTTCTGTCTGTGATTTGAGGATTTTTGCAAAATCCTTTTTTTTTTTTTTTTTTTTTTTTTAATCGAGCACTTGTGTTTGCTTCCTATGTCATCAGTCGTGTACATCCAAGGCAAGCCATTGATGGGTTTTGGTGATGTCTGCTGTTTTTTTGGGTGATAGAAGGGTCAGTTTTGCTGGGTTCGTCAGAGGACAAAGGCAAGGATTTAGTGGGAAATTTCTAACTCCTTAGGAACTACTCTGTCTTCTGCAAACACTAATCTGTAGTGCCACAAAATACAATGAAACTGAGCAAGATTTTGGCTCAATTGTCCCACTTTTAGTTTGAACCGAGTAAGTGTGTGTCTGTGGGTTTTTACTTTCCTTTTAAATCACCAGAATCACTCATATGGGTCTATCCACATATGTAGAAAAGTAGTTTTGTTGCAAGTTGCGCTGCTTTCAAAGAATTGCCTTTTGTATTAAACTGCAATGGTCCTAATAAAATAATTTCCTGATAAAATCTAACCCCGCAAACTGCTGTTTTTAGACGTTTTTCTTCCCCAATCATTGGAGCACGAACCACATTCAGAATAGTTACTGATTCTTGGCTTTTGTAAATGATACAGCTTGGCTTGCCTTCGACATTGTAAATGTAAACATCTTTTGGCGTCTTCTACTGTCTAGTCTAGTTTCATCCAGTCTTAGCGAAAATGACTGTATAGTAGATGATTAATCAACACTTAGGTTTGAAACCCATGTTTGCAGATCTATGTAGGGGTGAATTTTGGTGTATTCTTTATGCATGTTTTGATTTCATCAAACCTTGAGTGGTCATTAATAGAATGGGGCCAGGTTAGTTTTAATGTTCAAATTAAGAGACTGAATTATTGTGTTGGATGGTCATTCTGGAAAATGAAGTACACACTAGAAAGCTTCTGGGGGCTTGTGTTCATTATCTGGTCAGGATCCATTTGGCTACTTTCATGTGTCAAAATTCTGCCTACCTATATGTAATACTGCTCTCTAAGATCCTGCCTCTGAAATTGCAGTTTGTCATGGTCCCACAGAAGTTCAGTCCTCCCACTGTGTGAAAATTCCATTTTAAAAGTTTGCAACTTTGTATTATAGCACCCAGCCCCCCAAGTAAGACCCCTTTTTCCATACACCGGGGGGGAAGGAAGAATGATCGCTTGTTTGAATGTGTTGATGCCATCGATATCAAATGTACAAACGGTTCTTGCTGTCCAACAATTACCGAGTATATCTGATGTTCAGATGAGTGCAAATAAATGTTTTTTTTTTTTTCAAAAATGGTTGTCTATTTTGTTTCTATCCTGATTTCCATTCTCTCAAAATGTAACTTAGTCCAATTTATTGTACGGTGGTTTCATTTGTGGAGGTATGCTAATGAACCATTACTTGTGATCTTTGTACATTTCAGCCATCGGCACACATTATCGCTAACGTCTGTTCAGTGCTTGGTAGTAGGGCTGTGTACTCTGTTAGGCAAAGTGATAACACTGAGATGTGACTCTAAGCCATAATGGAATATTATGAAATAGTCAAATGAAGAATTCTAACACAAAACTACTCACTAATCTGCTTCATGACTTTTAAAATGACAAATGGAATACATACAATATATGTTTTTAGTAGAGTGGTTTAGGGACTGACCTTTTTTATTGTGATAGCTCCCTTGTTTTGAACCGTTTCCTTAGTTTCTGAGGGACTAATTTCCCCTGTCCTTCTAAGCAACTGACCTAAATATCAGAAGTGAATTGTGTCATCCCTAGCTTATACAGGCACAGTACATAGTGGAATAAAACATTCCGGCAGGATCTTAAGCCCACATGCATACAAAACAGGTTATACATGGGACTAAACATAGTGCACTAAGACATGTCCATGCAATAAACATAGTACTGTATTAAATTAACACGTGGGAGCAGGTTTGGTCACCTGTAACGTGCACGCCAAGGAAAGTGTTTTTCATATTTCAGCTGGCAATCCCCTTCTGGCAGCCCTTATCCATATAAGCTTTCCTCTCACCTAACTTAACATGACCCTGGCCCTGGACACTTTTCCTACAATAGCCCAGGGAATGTTTCTTTATTTGGATCCAGAGTAGGATTTTTCTGGTTTGCATTACGTCATGGAAAAATGTAGCATAAAACAGAATATAAAAGCAAAGTTTGTTTATACTCAATTCACAGTTCACCAGATCAAATTTCAGTTGTGTTGCTATTAGGACACTTAAAATTTCACCCTTACATATGTCTTCCACCCGCTTATACAGTACAGGATCACGCTGTGTTTGAGGCTTTCTCAGGGAGCACAGGGTACGAGGCCCACGAATACCTGGAGTGGAATTCTAGTCCGTCGCAGAACATACACACAATCACATTTTATAGGCAATTTAAAGACAATAATTACTAATCTAACCATACCTTCTTGGACTGTATGAATAAGCTCACGAATCACATGGTGAACCCTCACATTTTAAGAAGTGACACTTTGGTTCTGTTTACACTTTTTGGTTCTGTTCACATAAGTCGTCAGTCGAGACATTTCCCCGTTTACGCCTGTGTCTGTCATGTGACTCCAGCTGTGTTCAGCTGACCACTTCTGTTCATTTCGTTACTGCCCGCGCAGTTATCGTAACGTTCTTGTAGGATATGTGTCTAGGACGCATTAGCTTTTACACCACAAAAGACAAGTGGTCAAATGCGTCCCAGACCATCTTGACAAGTGGCTTGTATGATCGGATAACAAAGCTTCGTGCTGGTCGTTTATACTTGTATTTAGCGTTGTCCGCCTACGATCCGATCGCCCCAAGACACATTTTAAAACCATGTGTAACAGGGCCATAAAGAATTCAGCAACTGATTGTAACGATGGATCAGATCACGTGATTTAAGCAAGTTGGCGGAAGTTGTCTGTCTGCGTACGCGCCACCAAGCGGTTCGTTTGGCGTATGGACGCAGCTGCGCGGTTCGGCTCTCGCGCTCGCTGTCGGTAGGTCATCTGGTCGAGCTGCGGCGGAGTAGTGTTACACGAGAATATGGCAGCCCGGGTGAGTCATTTTTTTTTTAGAAAATAATATTACGTTTATATGTACAAGAAAGCGCGTCGTATCTGTTACAGCGAGACAAGGTAAGCTGCTTAGAACCGGATCACCGTGCTTGTTATGGTCACGCCAACGTCAGCACATCCCACCCGGAAGTGAAGGAGTGCTAACTTGCTGATAGCCGGACAGATTGATTTGCGGGAAACTAGTCATAAAAACTGCTGTTTAGTGACATTTTAAAATCAGCATTATTAAAATATAAAGTTCTTAATATATAAAGCTTTGTTGTCTGCTATTATTTCAGTATGCCGTTGTCAGTAATAATATCAGCGACGAATAAAACTGGAGGCGTTGTATTATAGCTTTAGTTATTTTTCAATTCTGTCGTTTCTAATTACTATGCAAAACGTCGTTCTTAAATGCTGGCTGGGGATTTGGTAACTGCTTTGCAAACGATTATTTCGGAATCTCTTGGAACAGGATAAAGGAAATTCAATGCATCCTTACCTCTTCGTATTGAATAGGGATATTTCACTTCTGCCTGTTTACATTTTTAAAGAGTACACAGGGTGCAAATGAAATGGGAAAATAAATTAACTGTCAGATTTAAGGTGATTGTGTTTGAAGTTTTAATCACGTAAAGCTATTTACTCACAAGGCTTTTTATGACAAATTTGAGTAGAAGGACCTCCATCCCTTTTTCGTACATTGCAGATGCACTCATTTAACACAGTACTTACAGTTCGGCTTTATCTTAGGACTCGTGGTCAGACGATTGTTGGTTCAAATTTTGCTGTAGGCAGAGTGATGTCACTATAGGGCATTTGAGCCAAGCCCTTGCTCCGTTGCATGACCCTACTTTCTCAATTGTGTATTGCTTTGGGTAAAAGTGCCTGTTAAATAAATGTAGTACAGTTAATAATACAAATTTTACAATATATGTTAGCCAGTGTGGATAATTGAAAATGATTTATTTTGTTGTAAGTGTTCTGAATTCCTCCTGACTGACTGAACACTGTGATACGAGTGCAGGTAAAGGAACGGGGACGTACTAGCAGTATATCCGTACTGGATTTCTCCCTTGTATCCTGCTTTTCTCTTCTTATAATATTTATTTTAAGGTTTTACCTTCACGTTTCAGTTGGTTTAGTGATGTTCTGAATACATTCCATGTGATGGTTTCTGCCATTCTGATACAGGGATCCCTCAAACTTAAAGACTACAGTGATTAAGACTTTCAAGTGACATACTGGACACTATGGCATAATTGCCCTGGGTGGATATTATGGATTTTGTGCTGATGTTTTCTTCCTATCAGCAGGGCAAAGCATAATTTCTTGGTATAGTTTTATTGCAGAGTGGCAGGATTACACATTAACCGTTTAAATACTGTTGTAGCATTTTACTGCTGCTATTATTTCAGTAGCACTGCAGTTTTCTGTGCCTGGTGCTTTTGATTAAATTGCTGGATACAATAATTTTGATTTTGTTAATCCCTGGTGCTGTAATTTGTTTCTCTGTTTGTGTTTCCCTTTAATCTTCCGCATTCAGAAAATGCAGGCAGCACGCTGCCCGACAGATGAATTGTCTCTGACAAACTGCGCCGTAGCGCATGATAATGATCTGCAGCCTGGACTGTGAGTGTTGCCTGGTCGGTGTTAAACGTCACTTGAAGCAGTATCATATTAACATCACTGATGGCCTGTTAAGCAGTGTAGCATGTCAGGACATTTGTATGGGTTCAGATGAAGCGTGTAATATGCATTCTTAAGCTGAGTGGAACAAGACGCTGTACGGCTGGACGCCTGGGCTCGTGTCTAATGCAGCAGGCTGTAGTGGTACTAAGGAAAACAGGAGAGTTCCTGTCTGTCCTGTGGTGAACCCAGCCTTTGTAGCCACCAGTGACTGGGTCCTTAGGTTCCTCAGTAGATATCTTAAGCTGTCAACACACTCAGGTATTTTTTGCCTGATGATAAATCTCAGGCGTGTCAGTTTATTTACCAGATTCCGTCAGCGTCGAATTTGGGGACCGTCCCTCTTTAACCAGAAGTACCATATCAATAGCTGACATTTCCCAAGTAGAGTTGCTATGGTTTTGTGATGCATTTTCTGTCTTCTGCAGCCATGTAACTGTGAAGACCACCTCCACGCACAAGTTTGTCTTCACCATCAAAACGCACAAAAGTGTGGTGCCAGGCACCATTGCTTTCAGTTTGCCACAGGTAGGGGCCTTGTTGTTAATCATCTTTTTCAGGTTCCAGGGATGTGAATGACACCGTTATTGATGATAACTTTGAGGGCATCATTTCCGTTGTGTATGAACCTATTTTTATCTCTGTTGCTTAAGAGCAGTAGGATGTGAACCAGCCTGTGTCTCACTGACTTGTGATCAGATTCTGGGTCAGTCTCTCAGGAAGCCGAGCCTGAATGCATATTCATTGTAACACATTAGTTCAAAAACATCAGCTGAGTCTGATTCCTGAAAGCACTTGATAGAATAAGAAGGATGTGTTCCCATAACTGCTGAAAGCACCTTAGCTATTCAGCTATTCAGATATGAGATATATTAGTGCTCTTACTAGAAATTTGCGATTATTTCTGTGCTTTGAAGCCAAATTTTGTTATATAGTTATATGTTACAGATGTGAAGCCCTTGATAAAAATGTTTTTTTATTCTATTCTTTTTGAAAATTGAATAAAAAAAGTTATATAGTTATATTTAAAAAAGTTATATAGTTAAAATGTCGATTCATTATAAAATGCAAAATTAAGGTCTGTTGCTGATGTTATTATTTCTTTTTGTGCCATTGATTAACAGCAAAAAACTAACTAGATTAACAACCTGGCTGAAATCTAAATATGGACATCTTCATATGGACAAAAGTATTGTGTCATCTGGCCGTTACACCTACAGGAACCTCTACGACATCCCATTCTAATTTCCTAGGCATCGATATGGAGTTGCTTCTCCTTTGCAGCTATAGCAGCTGCCATTCTTTTGGGGAGGCTTTCCACAAGTTTATGGAGTGTGTCTGTGGATGTGAAGACCCTGGCTTGCAGTCTCCATTCTAGTTCGTCCCAGTGGTTGAATGATGGGGTTGAGGCCAGGGCTCTGTGCAGACCAGTCAAGATCTTCCACACCAAACTCACTCAGCCATGTCTTTATGGATCTTGCTTTGTGTATTGTGGCACAGTCATGCTGGAACAGAACAGGGCCTTCCCCAATCTGTTCTCACAATATTGGAAGCATAGAATTGTGCAAAATGTCTTGGCATGCCGAAGCATTAAGAGTTCCCTTCACTGGAACTAAGAACGCTTTTCCACTGCACCAGATATGGTTCTTCTGGTATGGTACTTTCAGTACTATCACTTTTCCATTGACTTCCAGTCAAGTACCAGTACCAAAAGTTCCAGTAACGAAGGTGCCAAACCAGCTGGGGTACTTCTTCAGTACTTTGGGGGTGGGACTTGACATGCTTTCTTTGTGGAATGGTTATACAGGTATTCAGGCCCCTGAAACACAATACAAATACATCGCGTTGTGATGTAATTTGGCGTCGGTACCAGTTTAATGGCAGTGGAAAACCAACACCTTGAAGTACTGCTATTTCGGTGCTTTCATGAAGTATCAAAAGTTCGGTACCTGGTGAGGTAGAAAAATGCCCTAAGAGCCGCTGCCCAACTCCTGAAAAACAACCGAATGTCCGCAGTGACAGAGTGCTTAACACCACTAAAACAACCGAATGTCCACAGTGACAGAGTGCTT
>JAABNX020000106.1:27438907-27452977 GCA_015163995.2 Mormyrus lacerda | reverse complement strand
CGCCTGCCTTCAGCCGTCACACACACACACACACACATGCATAGACACATGCACGCACGCACACACACACACACACATACATAGAGGCAGATTCCCTCAGTTTGCAGGCTGCTTGTCACAGGCAGGACTTGCGGTTAAGCTTCTAGGTTTGTTATTGCTCCTCTATGCATCCATATATGCTTATTTTTCCCCCAGGGCTGTTGTCCAGCCCACTCATGAGTCTCCGTTTTTCTGTGTGTAGTGGGAGGGAGGAAGAATTCACTGCAGTATGGAGAAGGTAAGTGAGTTACAGGACGACAGCCTTTTTCTTACTGCTACTATTTTTTTTAAGTGCAAATTCCATAAGGCTTCATGCACATATGCTATTTTATTATTAATATCTCACATTTCAGGTGATCTCAGTCGTGGTCTGAAATGTCCTCTATTGTTTTTAAAGGGCACAAGTTCCACTTCTGTCTTAAAAATAGAAACGGTCTGAATGATAAGACATGCCTACTTTTTTTATTATTATTTAGGACGTACGGAATTTGTATTTGTACTCTGACTGCCCCGGCTTCATCACAGTTGTATGGGGTATATACCTGGATAACAGGAGGATACCTGTGAAGTACCGTGTGTATTTTCTGTGGGCCGTTAGACTTCTGAACAACATCGAAAAAGTTACATTTTGCATTGCGTGACGTCGATTCCTGCAAAATGATAAGATCTCAGAAACATGGCTATAAAACCAGGTCCTGAATCTAGCTGCAACAGCACAGCGTGTGGTATCGAGGAGCAGGTCAGTAATGCATCCCAGGCTGCGGGGCCCCCGGTGGCCTCAGTGCTCTGTGTGTTCGGCGGTCGAGCGCCTGGCTGCTGGGATGAGACGCATTGGGCCGGTACTGGTCAGGATGGGGGGGGGACGGAGTCCTGAGCAGCAGGGAAGGTCTCAGCACCTGTGCTACCAACAGTTCCTGCCAGCTGTATGGAGCCCGGTGCTGAAGAAAGCAGTGTGCCATGGAGGGGTAGCAAAATAAATAAAGATGGGGGGGTGCGGGGGAGGGGATCCCAGCATCATGAGGGACAGGGAGAAGTGAAGCACTACGTTGGGATCGGGAAGCGTACTGAGGCTTCACAGTCGGACTTTGCCTGACTTTCCAATACGGAAGTGCTTTTGATCATGGAAGTTTATGCCTGGGAACCTGTCCTGTGGAGGTGTATGTGTGTGATGTCATCGTGAGTCTGTGCCCCCCATCTCGCCCCTGTGCGGCCGCAGCCTTCACTTGCATGTGTGCACGTCGTAGACGCGCATACACTCCTGGCAGCTGACGTAGCAGCACCAGTGGAAGATGCAGTGGCACTTCTCCTTGCGCTTCTCGGTGCGTGTGTTGTGGCCCCGGCCGCAGCAGAGCAGGTCGCAGCCCTCGATGCCGTGCGATGACACGTTGCAGGCGCGGTCGCGCGTGCCAAATGAGCCCGTCTCGGTGTTGGGTTCGCAGAAGTTGGGCGAGCCCTCGTAGTAGACCAGGTCGCGCTCCGTGGGCGGTTTGAAGAAGGCATACTTGGCGCGCAGGGTCTCCACCCAGCCCCGGGACTCGCGATGCTTCTCCACCACCATCTCGGAGGCGCTGTCATATTTGTCTTTCAGGTAGTCGCCCAGCATGCGGAAGTCCGGCTGCGCCCACCAGCACGTCTTCACCTCGCAGCTACCTGACAGGCCATGGCACTTGCAGCGCAGGTGCATGTGATCCAGGATGGTCTGTCGGGATGGAGACAGAGGGACGGCTTCAGAAAAAGGCAAACGGGGATTCTCAGGTTCCCGTGATACACCCGGCTGAAAGGAGATCCCTCGCTCAGTACAGATACTCAGCCATGTGCTTAAAGGCAAATCCACAAAAAAATGTGAACGTCAATGCATTTCAAAAACACAGAAAGACTCTTGACAATTTTGGCTCTGCCCTTGACAAATCTGGCTCAGTCCCGACTCCTGGGGGAGATACAGGTGGTTTGGGCCACAGGGTTCTGAAGACGGCATATTAATTGTACGTGTCGACATTTTGGTGAGGTGAGGGAACTCTGTAGGCGACATTTCAGGGGCAAATCACAACTGGTGTGCGTCTGTTTTTTTTCCAGGTGCTTCTATAAAGCAGCCAGATTCCCCTCGCCCCACCCCAGTTTTGGGGGTGGGGAGTGGGGGAGGATGGGCAGGTGACTGCGGCACCTCGGCTTACCGGGGGCTGATGTCACGTCCCAGGCTTGCCGGGCCACAGGCATCTCCGCAGGGCCCCTGCGAGAGTCGGAGCCCAAGCCCAGCCGTGAATGACGGGGATCGGGTGGGGGGCCGGGCGGAGGGGCGGCCATGTGAGCACCTTTGTTCTCCCGGCTGCTGTCAGCCCAGATCAAAGCTGGGCCTTGTTACCGTGTGGTCTCTCCAATTGCCCCTCAGCCTCTCCAAACTCTTCCCGAAACACCGCTGATTTTTTTTTTTTTTTTTATATAAACAATCCATTCTCTTTCTGTCATTTATTTTCTCCTTCTCGAAGTCACTGAGAGCTTGAGTGGTGTGAGCAACTTGAAGTTTTTCCAGCCAAGAACACCTCCTACATGTTATATGTTGGGTGTCTCATGTGTGCCTGTGGTTGGTTCACTTGTCATGCAGCTGAATTCCACTACAGGTAACTGCAGGTAACTACAGGAATGTATTTTATAGCCTCAGCACACGTTGCTATTCAGCCTTACAGTTTACGTTGGGAATTACAAAACAAGCACATGAATGTTCCCCCAAGATCGCTCAGGATCAATGGTCAGCCCCAAGAGCCAATGAAAGACCGGCAGCCGTTACCGTGCGTCCTGCCTCGTTGTTATGCCGGTTCATGGCAGAACGGGCATCCGGGCGGTTCTCTCTGGCGTCGGCGAACTCGCGGGACACCAGGACCCCAAATTCAGCATCCTCACTGCAGCCGCCCCACTTCCAGCCCTCCCCGGGGGGACCCTTGTGGTGGGAGTCACAGCCGCACATGGTTGAGGTCCCCTCGGAGCAGGAGCGCGTGACGGCGAAGGCCACTCCCGCCGAGGCGATGGCGTGCACGAAGGCTGACTCCCGCGTGGCTAGACGGGGATCGGAGATCGGGAATCAGTCTGGGCAGACATCACTGCGAAACATTCAGATAATTCCAAAACAACCCTCAGCTAAATACTTCTGGTCACTCAAAGGTAAAAGTTTTAAATATCGGACGCTTTTTCCCCAGAGCCATAAACATGCTGAGCCATGAATTCTCTGTTTTTAAGTTGTCGCTCTATCAATTCATATTCCCTCCATTGTTATACCCTCCTCATCCTTTGCGTAAATATATACATTTTACGTTGCTGGGTGGTTAGCGCTATGTTATGTTATTTTAGTGTTTGTATCTGTAATTTTAATGTGACCCATTCCACTCGAAGAAATTCTGTAGAGTTCGTTCTGATTCTGATATATGTCTGGGGAACTTTAGTCACGCTAAGGGGTACAAACAGCATCAGATCTCTGACTAAAACTGGCATCTTAACCACTGGGAATAATGCTGGCGACACTTTTTTTATGAATAAGTTGCTTCGTGGTCAAGAATCTGAGTTCAGAGGATAACAATTTAGGTTGATTTCCCAGGACTCCCATTGGATAGGCTAAATTGTTGCAGTAAAAATGAACTCCAAACAGTTGGGTTGTATAAAATCACCTGCTGAGCCGCACAGCACCAGCAGGTCACTTTACCTCCAGTGATATGAGAAAGCCCCCGTGCACTTGGATTAACTCAGCTGGAGTTGGGAAAGTAAGCAGTGTGAAGAGGAAAACCAGCATGGGGCAACTCCATTCAACAGGGGCTTCGCTACTTACGGCCAAATCTTGCTTATTATGGGCTAACTATTCGACCCATCTGTGTACGAACCGGCACTGGATTTAAAGTGACGTGATCCCCGTCAGGATAACACACCCTGTTTAGGTTTGAGACCCTGTCAGTGATTTCCATAGATGCTTTTGATAAGCCAGCACCAAAAACGAGCTAATGGCTAAGCAGGAGTACAGGGAGTGTGTTTCAGTAGAGAGAAAGATGGCAGACACTCTGTAACAGCCCCCCAGCCCACCCCGGACAGCTGCAGTCCAGTCACAAAGCCCAGCCGTCTCCTGATAGTACTGTCACATAGACAGAGCCTCCTAACGCTGTGTGTTAAGGTGCATTTAGAATGCCCCCCACCCCGCTAGCATGTGCGGGACCTGTGTGGCTGGGCTGTAGCTGTGCGTGTTAGGTTTCTGCGACGTGGTCTGAGCACCGCTGACGACGCCCCCTGTGAACGCAACAGCTTATTATGTAACCTGATGCCATTGTCTCAGGCTGCCAGGCAGCCGGCTATGTGGTCCTGCTCCAACCTCAATCCACGCCCGGGGCAGGGGGCCAACACCTCCTCTCTGACAGACCTGCTAGACTCTGTCTCGCAGCACGCCCCCCCCCCCCTCCCCCCCTCCAAAAGTTGTCAGGCTGTTAGCTGCACTAGGACACTTTGCACCCCAGCTGCTGTGGGTCAGGGCTTGCAGAGAGTCACAGACAGGACCTCCGATGCTTCCACACTCACACTGTCACACTCACACCATCACTATGAGTCTCTCGGGAGTCCTGAACGTACCGAGCTTAGCTATTCCGGAAACTGACTCAACGGAACTCGTCACGGGAGGAAAGCGGTGATTTCCCTATTGTGACTCCCATAATCTCGCAGAAAGGAACCTCTCTTTTTTTGACCCAGATATGGGCCAGTAGAGCTTAATGACCTGTGCAACTCACTTTGGATAAAAGTGTCTGCTGTTGGGCTACAATAAGCACAAATCCATCTATCCATCTATTCATATCACAAGTCCAGTTCAGGGTTCAGAGCCTGGAGCCTATCCCAGAATGCACAGGGCAGGGGACACCATGGACGAGACTTCAGTCTATTACAAATAAATACTGATAAGCCATATTCCCTAGCAAACATCAGACGAAGCGGTCGGCAGCCTTGTAACCTGGCCAGCCATTAGCATGTTCTCACAATAACGTGACACCCAGCACATCCCTGCGCTCTCCCCGGCCCACCGAGTGTCCCCGGCTGCCCCGGCAGACCCCGGGACGCCTTTCCCAGCGTGGGCTGGGCCCCACGGGCCCTGAGGAGGACTGGCTGTGAGCCGGGGTCTGAGCTGCTCCGCGCTACCTGCTGAGCCCATGAATCTGCCTTTGTTCCTCTGGTGTCACACTGCGTTACCCGCACAAAGGGGCTGGAGACGCGCGCCTCCACGGCCCGGCTCTGCCCGGAGCTGGCACTGCTCACAGTAACCCCCCCCCCCACACCCCCCCACAGCCACAGCCAGCTTCCAGCAACCAGCCCCAACCGCCACCCCCACACAGAGCCGGCGTCCCCGGCTCCGCCACGGCCGCCGCCATGCCCGCCCGCTCCCCCTCTGCAGCACCCCCTGCCTTCCGCCTCATTGCAGGCTGACGGGTGAACTGTGGAGAGACCTCCTTTCAGCCTGTTTTCATGTCAGAGTCAAAAGGGCGTGTGAATGGGCTGTGCGTGGGAGCGGGCCCCTCTGAGGCGCACTGAGATGGCTCGCGCTGCTTTTCCTGCACAGTAGGGGTTGCGCTCAGCCCCCCAGACCTTTTCTATTGCCCCTAATCTCATTTGGCCTCCCTCTCCTTTATCATTTTGTTTTGGAACAACAGCGGTTCACACTGCCTGTTTCTGCCCTGCACTCTCCTGACACTGGGGCTAATTAATTTCCAATCAGGAGGTTCACTCCGAGCAAAATCAGCTCTTTATCATTAAAGATTTAAAGGACTGACTGAGCTCATTAATTCAGTCGCCTACTTGTGGCCCCCCCTCCCCACCCACCCCCAACCCTTTGTTCACATTTTTTCAGTCCTCGTTGGAAAAGTACCGTGTTTACACTGCTGGTGATTAACGAGTGCCAGTCATTAACAAGTACAAACAGAAATGATAATTGTCTCATAGCAGGGCTGTTGGGGGCCCTCTACCTCCTCAATGGGGACAGTGGATCCCTCCGGGCTGGATGTGCTCTCAGGCCGGGCCCCCTCGGCACAATCCGCAGCTTTGTGTGCGGACAAATAGGGCTACTAGAGAACTTAACTAGAACAGAGGGCTGTTTTCAAACATTTTAAACAAGGTGCTCCTTTCCCTTTGAAACGTAAACCACAGAAACAAACGACAAGCCGTTAAATGCCCGCTACAAAGACTTACAAAAAGTACCTCGCAGACTTAAAGGCAGAGTCGTAAACATATCGTCTGCCGCCCCAGGCTACTGTAATGACTGCGAGTTTTAATGTGGCTGTTATTAATGCACCTTTGTCCTCACTTGCAGTCCTGTTTAACGATCCTGTTGCCTTTACACTTTTTGATTAGACTGTCATTCTTCACCATACTACTTTTCACCTGGACCCTGTTTTCTCCAACATTGTCTCAAAGCAGCTGATATTCAGAAACTGTTTTCAGATGACCCAGTGATCAGTATCAGTTACAGTGATCATTGGGGCGGCACGGTTCAGGCTGACTCGTCTTAATAGTTCGTTTAGACAGCAGGGGAGACCTCAGATATCTACCCTCACAGGGGTAACAGACAGAAGTCACAGACAGACCAGAGTGTGGATGTGGCAAGGACCCATATTACTGTGACGTAACAGTACAGACGTTCCTCTACTTATGAACGAGTTACGTTCCGAACGTTATGTTCGTAACTTGAAATGTTCGTAAGTCGTCATTCAACATCATTTTAAGGGTACTCAAATCTATAATCACTAGCCTTACGCTTTTCACCAACCATGATGGACAGTGGATGCAAAGAATATTTAAAAAACGAAGTACACTTTGATCTCGAGAGCACGTCTTACCGATACGCAAGTACAAAGAACTGGGATGCTGGGAGTACGCACGCTATGCTGCTGTGCGGCGGAAGTAGCGGCTAGAATTTATACTATGCGGAATTGGCACGCAGAAACAAATTTGATGTTGTGGACAGGAAACAGGAGCCGGACGAAAACAATTTGGACTTGCAGTCTCTTCGTTCGTATGTCTGAAAGTTTGTAAGTAGAGGAGTGTCTGTACTACTCTCTACTGTCAAAAGACATATTGAGCCACTGATGACTCAAAAACGTTTTTTTTTTCATGAAGATGTAACTTTTTGTGTTCAGTGCTTGGGGCCGGGTTCTACCTTCTCAGGGCCCTTAGGTATTATTTTGGGGGCCCCCCTACCAAGAAAATTGATGATTTCACTTCCTCCACAATGTAGCCAATTTGGGGCCCTCGGCAACTGCCTATTCTGTGTACAGTTAGAGTCGGCCATGTTGGCACTGACTTACAGGTTGATTTGACATCGATCGTGAATGACAGATTTTGCAGGATGACCCAATGATGGTTTAAATTACAGTTCCTGGGTCCTGGGGCATCTGCATAATTTTTGTTTCGTCTGTAGTTGCTAGAAACAACATGGGTGTAAGGAAAAAAAAAAAAATACTAATCGGTCAGATAATTAACCTGTGGATGAAGTGTCTTTTTCTTGCTACCTTTCATGTAAACACTCAGCACAAAGGTTCCCAAACTCCGCCTGTAGGCATGTGTGTGTGAGGGTCATACCTTTGTCCAGCACTGGGCCGAATATGGCCAGGTTGTCCTCGATGGTAGTGCAGTTCCAGCGGCGGCCCCGGAACTGATGCTGGCACTCCTGGATTCCCAGCTTGACACCCTCAGCCACGCTGGGCATGATCTCGATGTAGTTGCGGCAGAAGCGTAGCTGCTTGGGCACCAGGCCGGGGATGGTGCCACACAGGATGGGCTGGGAACCCAGGGAGGAGTACTGCTGCCCCAGAGCCAGGGACCTGAGGTGGGCAAGGCAGGACGTGGGTCAGGGCAGGGTACACACACACTCAGGGCCCACTTTCCTACATTCCTGTACCATGTGACTGGTTTACTACATCAAGCATGTTAACATGTTGTGTTAATCAGGCTGCCATTGTAGTTTAGTGTTTTTTCTTTTTTTTGGGGGAGGGGGGGGGGGGAAACAGGCACGATGTCATTTATGCATTACCAGGGTTCTGCTCTCTTCATTTAACGTGGTGCCCATCTGAAGAGAGGCTAAAATTACATAATATATATCATTAATTTGTATTTTTGTTACCCCAGCAGAACAGCCTCCAGCAACCTGCCTTATGAAATTATTTTGGTCAAGAAGAATTATAGCAAAGTTCATATTTCAAAAATATCAATGTGATTTCTTACAAATGAATAAAGATGACCTCTTTAGATCGCCCCAGGAGATCATTTTGTCAGTCATTTATCCCTTTATGTGTATCGTTATAGGGTATCTGCTGCATATACTTAGCAGCCACCTTGTCAAGTAGCACCAAGCCTACTTCATGGGGAGATGGGTCGTCTGTTCAGAGATGCCATCCTGCACGTCACTGTTGTACTGATCTGATCTCCTTGCACATATGGCCTTCCTGTCAGTTTTAACGAGTCTCATTAGTAATATGTTTTCACCCACAGAACTGCCACTCACCACTCACTGGATGTTTTTTTTTTGTTTTTTTTTTTTTGCTTTTGTACTATTTAAAAAACTGTAAACTGTAGCCATGGTGATGTGTGAAAATCCCTGCAGGTTGTTCCTGAGACGCGGGGACAGCCACATCTGGCACCAACAATCAATCCATGTTCATGCATCTTAATTATTCCAGTGCTTAGTAAAACACTTATTGAACCTCATTACCCTTCCTGGTTTCTGTATACTGTTGCAACCACATGGTTCACTGTGTAGAAGAGCAGGCTGTTTACATTAACAATCAAGTGTACCTCTTAAACTGTCTACTGGGATATATTTCCAAACTGTGTATTTGAAACTTTAAGTACGTCACAGATTTAATCACTTAAACACTCATCATTACTCCTTCTAAAGAATACCGGGGAGCGTATAAGGTTGTGTGTGCTTCTGTGCCTCTTATCGGAAGGTCACTAGTGAGTGATGTCACAGTTGGACCCCTGAGAAAGGTCCTCAACCCCAAATGCCCCAGAGACGGGCTGACCCTGCTCTCTGATCCTCGCTTGTATGTCACTTTGGACAAAGGCTTCTGGTAAATAAATAAATGTAAATGTATTCCCTCTCAAAATGACCTGATGATGGTTGGTGAGATCCATATTCCAATGAAGAGTGAAGGGCTAATCATATTTATTTTTAGGATGCAGAGAAGTAAGGTGTTGTCTCTGTTATTCAGATGAGGTGCTATTATTATTTTAAATCACGCTGAACGCTTTTATAAACAGCTAATTTTTCAGTCCTTTTCGATTCTTTACAAACTTCCAGTTATCTTGGTAATACTTCTGTCTCACACTGTAATCTCCACATGATTAAATCATAATTATAAAGTTGCTTTATTCTCAAACAGCCTTTTATAATTGGGACAAAAGTAAACAGCATTAGAATAAGTATTGTTCAGATTTAACCTGTCAGGTGCATGGTACAAGGCAAAAGCTACAGTGAGAAATTGCAGGGTTTTGTCAGGGTATTCTGGAGACAGTATAGTAGATGTTACAATAGCATTATGCAAGTAATATAAATTGTATCAATGCGGCCACATATCGTATCAGGGTGTTAATGGAAAGAACTGGATTCTAACTAAGATTCTACAACTTGAAAGCTTTTTGTTATGCAAAACATATTCCCTAGACTCTTTCTTAAATTTGAAGCTGGGAGAATTGCTATAGATATCTGATTATGAATAATGATACGTTTAATTATAGCCATAATCGATTCTCCACTGCCCTTCAAAGGTAATTTCTCTTTCCAAGTTGAACCTGATCTTTATCAACAATGAATAATAATGACAAAACAAATGTTAAATAAATTACTGGTAGTGTCACAGCACAAAGGAAAAGCAATACTTTACGACAACACTGGGAGGTGAGCAGTGGGACAAGTCTAAGAGTCATTCATTCATTCATTCATTCAAAATTCAAACCCTGAAAATGAGACATTTTCCCCCATATTTCGTTCTCAGCCCTGAATGAAATGGGTATTTTTATGTACAGTTGCTAACCAGGATCAGGCTCTCGCTCTGCGCATACTTAATAGCAAAACCATCCATTTCAATGCAAATCTGGGATAACGATGACATGTTGTGCGTGCACAGTTCTGTAACAATGCTTTGCATTGTTATTAAATCAGGTCCCAAGACACCACTAATCCATCATTCTGGCTACTTTTTTTTGGGGGGGGGCTATGATCCTGTATTTCTTTGCATGTCAGGGGGTAATGAGACAAGAAAACTGGCAAACATAATCATACTTATATTATACCTATATGCACTTTTTTTCACCAAAAAGGAAAAAAAGCACGCTGCTTATGTAATTCGTAGGGCAGATAGATTCCTTTTTCCACACCATAAGACATCATCACGCAGGCAAAGAGGCATGTTAAATGCGGTGCATTTTTAGCATAATCAAGTGTGCATTATGGCCAGAGTGCTGGATGCAGTGCATTGATCCAATCCCCCATTGTTTCAGTGGGAGTTGGCATCTGCTAAGCAAGGATTAATCATCTAACCGAGACAGGCCAAATCTGCAAGGAATGCAAGAAAGCTTTACGATCTCATTGGGATAATGCATTTTAATGGGCTTCTTTTCGTCCGACGGTGATTAAATAATAGATAAAAAATTGGGAGATTTGCTGTGTCTATGTTATAACAAGTTTACTGTGATGACAAGCTCAAACGAAAACCATGCAACCCTGGAACTGCATTTGCTTTTACTGCGAAATATTTAAAGGTCTTTTCTCTGGTGTTGTTGTTTAATTTTTAAGTGCGTGCCATTGTTGAATATAATTTACTTTTCCAATAATACTATAGCTACACATTTTACACACCATGTTGCTCCTCCTGTTACTTTGCAAACAAAAGAAACAAGCACTATACCAACATGTGATTTATGCGTCTTTGAAGCAGCATAGCTTTCTAAACAGATCATACCAGCTTGTAAAACCAAAGTGCAACAAAATTTGACCTTGTTGTAGCGAGAGTTTATATAAACTTGTGTCTTCCTTGTATCCTTGTGTTGACAACTTAATACCAAATTATATCTTTTATCACATGCCCCGACTGCCACAGGTTATTTTTTAATACAAAGAGGGTTCAGTTCAATTCAATTCAATTTTATTTTGTATGGCGTATTTTTACATTATATTAGCTCAAAGCGCTTTCCATTGTCCCTGCCCAAAGCCTCCAGTGAGCAAGTCAGAGGCAACAGTGGCAAGAAAAAACTCCCCAGAAGGAAGAAACCTTGGGAGGAACCATAATCGAATGGGGGGGCCCGTCCTCCTGGGCCGACAGAGGAAGTCAAGTGGGCAAGATGGCAATGTCCCAATTCACACTGGGGGCCGGGTAGGTGCTAAGTGCTGCTTTAGATGGCAGGACAGACAGTGGTAGAACAGCAGGGCATTCAGGAGAGACGTCACAATCACTGAGGTTAACCAGAATCAATGGCAGTGTTACGTTTGCCACTGGTCTGGCACCATGGTACTTAGTTGAATGGAAGAAATCTGACTGGCACTGGGACGAAATGAGGTGTAAGCACTGACCACCACCCAACTCCTTTTCTCAGTGGCCAACCAGAGTACACCTGTACGGAAACAGACTGTCCTCCCTCCAGCCACCATCACAACATAGGAAAATAGACCGTATTTTATAAAAAGTGCTTCGCAGTTCTGATCTTTTATTTGGTGAAGAGACCGAGATTGTTACTAAGTGTCATATATCTTCCGTAATAGAAGGGACTTTTATAATGTTTGATTGCTGGCCATAATGAAACAACAGCTATGAGATTTTCTTTTGTGATGCAACTTGCTTGACCGTTTTGAGGATTTCACTGTAAGAATTGACTTTATTATTGAGTCTTGTCCTGCATCCGCCGCCCCCGGACACACACAGACTGGGAACGAAAGCTCACAAGAGATTCTGACAAGCCTACAGTATTGGCATTTAACTAGCCTTTTCAACAACGACAAGGACAACAACAGCAAATAATAATACAACCGACTAAATGTATTGAAATGGATGTTTTAGAGACTCTCCATTCACAGAAAGCTGCCCCCCATCCTGGGTTGTTCCCTGCCTCGTGCCCGTAGCTTCCGGGATAGGCTCCGGACCCCCCGCAACCCAAAAAGGATAAGCGGTTTGGAAAATAGATGGATGGATAACATTGCCTTATTTTGTGGGTGACAGTTGTTCCACACAGAAAAATATGAGAGATTTGAATGCTTTAGCATCAGAAAGCATCTGTTGATGGGCTAGTTGTGGATTTGACGTTAGGGCAGAAACAGGCTCTGGTGTTTTTACTTTATTTTGGCCTTTTCTTGGAGTGATGCAGTGATCAGCACTGACACCTCACACCTCTGGGACCTGGGTTTGCATCTGCGCCAGGGCTCCACGTGTGTGGAGTCTGCATGTTGTCCCCGTGTCGTCATGGGATTTCCCCCAAGTTCTCTGGTCTCTCCTCACAGTTCAAAATCATGCTTAGGTTAATGTAAGTTACCGGGTTGCCCCTAGGTGTGAATGTGCCATGCATTGAGTCGGTACCCCATCCTGGGTTATTCCCTGCCTGGTGCCCGTAACATTGGGAATAGGCTCCGGACCCTGCATCACTCTGAATATTTGTAATTATACAGACCACTAGATGTACTGCACCTCGTTTTTTTAACTGCTATAGAGCAGCAATTTACAAGCATTACACGTTGCAGTAGTAGTGTGTTCACCATTCAACTTCAGTCTTCCGGTCAGCAATCCCAGAATGTCAGCCATTCAAGCGCAACTTCCTGGTGGGAATTCTGACCTTCCGACTTAAGTGGTTGGTCAAACAAGACAAGCATTTACCACTGTCAATTCCCGTTCGAGATAAGGATATTGCCGACGGTCTGGATAGCCTAGCTACAAATTCCTTATTTGCAGCTTATTTCATTTATGAGAGGCAGTGGTCTTCACAGGTCCGAAGTTGGGATAAAAGTATAAAGAACTACTGACATTTTTTAGATGACCTAGGCTAAGCTATTCTTTAGTTTGAAAAGCTTGTCTGTCGAGTTGTGCAGACTATGTCGCTCTGCAAAATAAAGTCTCGTGTCATTCGGGGGCCCTTGGTCCAAATTCCCCCATCCTCCTACCATCCCCCCACCCCTCAACTGCACCTTTGTCTGCAGCTGCACCCCTTAATCAAAATACATCCTCAGGCATGCCGGTAACCAGCTGGAGGTGCGCTTTGCTAACAGGTACTGTATCTGCAGCCGTGCCTCTTTGCGACAGCAGATCTGATGCACGGCATGCTTGGGTCCATACTAGAGACTGAAATCACACGTCTTTGCAGTGAATCAGTTCTATTGAGAAGTAACAGATTCATTCAGGATTGTTCCTTGAGTCGTTCGCTCCTCCCTGGGACATCTTTCTATTGGAGGAGACCTCTTTTAGTGTTTTATTTATTATCTTATTCATGATTCTTTCAGACTCTTTCACACATTCGTACATCATTACCATTTCGGGCGGCAAAAGAGAGTGTGTCACACTTATAAACAGTATGATGAATTTCACTGGTGAGTTTGATGAGCGGAAAATCATGTAGCAAATGAACTGAACGAATCAATATGGTTACCATAATTTTACTCTCTTAGAAGATTAATTTAAAAATCACAGATAACACAAGTCGGCTAAATTCACTGGTAAGAAAAAATGTCCCGGTATTGCTTGTTGTTGCCAATGTTGTAAAGCTTCTGCAGTTTTTGTTTTTTTGACATTGGCTTGTCTTTTCTGCCATTACTGTGGTCTCATGGACAAAGTGATGTAACCCAGTGAAAATATAAAGACAGGTTCAGAGAGGAGAGGGGATTTCAAGAGGGGATGTTGGATTGGGGCAGTGACTCTCAGGAAGCACAGAGGCTGCTGGGAATTGATATTAAAACTGAGAGTCGGAAAAGAACAAGCAGCATTAGGTACAAGTCTAAACAAGCTTAGGTGGCACCCTGAGTGGAGTAGGATGGGGCCTCCTGAATGT
>JAABNX020000106.1:27426744-27438807 GCA_015163995.2 Mormyrus lacerda | reverse complement strand
ATGGGCACCCCCCCCCCCCCCCCCCCGTTATGTCTGACGCAACATAACGGGCCACTGAAAACCACAAGGGAGGAACAGAACCCATCAGAATCCCGATTCATCTCGGCTAAGAAAAAGTGATCCATGTGGAGGCGGCTGATCAAGGGCGCGCCCTCTGGCACTGAGATTCTGTTCTCTCTTGTCGATCTTCAGAAAAAAAAAATGAAAAAAGCAACAGATATTACATCCAGAAAAAATAGTGGAATCAGGAATACAACTAGATTATACTTTGCATGTTCCCCCATGTGCCACTAAATCGCACTAGATAATGACGGCAGGAAAGCAGAATGAAATCATTACTGCAATCAGTGCTTCACTTGTGCTGCTATGTGAACCGCAGCCAGGGATACAGCACTAATTAATATTAATAAAATACAATTCAATCTGATTCCTACATTTTTTTGAAGCTGACTTGATCATTAGCACCCAGAGTTCTCTGACATTTCACAGCATTTGTTTTTCAATGGTGAGTCATTTGTTTCATGGTGCCAAATTGAGGCACAGGCCCCACAAAACAGACTAACCACAGCGAAATATGAAATCTGTGCGCTCGAAGCTTCCCTTTAATTACCCCGACAGTGATCAGGAAGTCTGTGAAGGACTGTGATCATACATATCTGTTCACACTTCCATGCTGAGCCTGCTGTTTCCACACGGTGCCATTGTATAGCTGAAGGTTCACCGTTTAATGCTGATCTGATTAATGATTGGAGTAGTGAGACTCGACCTTTTTCCAGAGGCCTTTTTCCAGAGTCAATACTGAAAACACTGTCGTCAGATGGAAGTTTGGGACACGAGAAAGCAGGATCTTGATCTGATGAACTGATCTGTTATTATGACTGTATTAAAGTAATGGGGGTTATAAGTAAAACTATGACCATGTGGTTCATAAGCAGCTAGAAGACGGATGCTTTTAATGTACTGTCAACAAAAGCGTCAACAAATATTTAGGATGAAATAGGTGAAATCTAGTCGTTCCAGAACAACTAGCACGCATTGCGTTTTGGTGGCGTGCCTCTTGGTGTGATCTTCTGTTTGGGTCTGACCGGTGTATCTGCACATACACATTGTAAGGCAGGCCCCATTCAGCCTGAGGCCTGCACACACTCCACACCTGCCAGTAATATTCACACAAAGAGAAGGCTGTCTCCATGCTAGCTCCATCTTAGCTCCATGCTAGCTCCATCTTAGCTCCATTCTAAGTCCATGCCAGCTGCTGAGCCGCAGTTCAGGTAGGCTTGTGTAAAAGCTCACAGGAAAGGACAAGGAAAAGGAAATCATTGTGACATTTTAGTTTTAGGTCTTATGAAGAAAGTGTGCCCTCTATTCTCTACTCAGAAATTATTCAACAGTCACCAATCAAATAATGGAGATTGTGCTATACTGTACTGATGTTTAATAAGAAAAAGGAAAATAGTGATTCAAAACAACAATGTTTTTCCTGGCCCCTGATGTTGTCATTAATCATGTTCTCATTCATGTTGCTCTCATTATTCACATTAAATAGTGGATTTGGACCCTTTTTTGCTCCATTAGCTACTCATCATTACCATTTAAAGTGTTGGGAACACGTTTAATTCATTTAATTCAAAAGGAGCTGCTTGCACTTCTGCTGTGATGTCATAATAGCAGATATCAATGATGACCCACATCCCTTAATCTAAAGGCTGAAAGAGGTGTGGAACACGTATGCCTGCAACTGCCTGGCCTTTATGGTGCTGACAAAGGGAGAAGAAAGTCTGTTTTCCCCTGTTAAAGCCCAGCGCCATGACCAAAATGAGGCCCGGAGAGGGGGGGATTAAGGAGATGGCCTTCTAAGCCCTATGAAGAGGAGGACAGCAGCGGGAGTCATGGCGGCTTGCTGGATACTTGTTGGCCCCGTATTCAGGACGTCTTTTGCTGTGGTCACACTGTATGAGTGATACTCACTGGCTCTATATATTGTGCCCAGTCTAAGATGCCACCAGTAATATAAAGACTACTTTGGAATCACATCAGTCTCAGAAATTCAAAGCGAAGTATATCATCTTCTGTACGCCTGGCTTCTGATCCTATTAACTGCTTCAGCCAAGGGCATCATTAAAGTATCACACTAGTTCAGTATCACCATCAGGGTGGACATTTCAGGTCCAGGAAGTAAAAATCCGAACCAGGATTTTGTTTCAACCAACCAGTTGGGTAGAAAGAGTCACAGTGACAGAGTGCTCAACTGGTTGGTTGAAACAAAATCTTGGGCTGGATTCGTACTCTCTGGACCTGAAATGTCCGCCTCTGATCACCGTACAGTATGATGCATCACAAGCTTCCACAGCCAGTGAGCCCGTTGTTATGTGTTTATTGTTTTAAATTGTTAATAGCTGAAACAAAATATCCACGAGCTTCATCGTTTAATGACCATTTAATGGTTGCCCATGATTTTATAAAATCACTGTTTACTTTGTTAAGACAAATCTGCTTTGTGTTGTGCACTTTTGTATGTGATGCTCCTGAACTGCCACTAATCTCAATGAAAAATCTTCTTCTAGTGAAATTTCAACATTGTGGACTCAGAAGACAAAGGTACAGAGTAAAATGCCATTTGTCCGAAGGATAAGAGACTCTGGATTATAGATTCATGTCATGTAAAATATGTCAAAAGGTGACATATGGACCGCAAGGAATCGTGGGACAATGAAGCAATCACATGACCCTCATAAGCAATGTCAATCAGACCAGACCATACATCAGGACTGGGATTGTAAGCTCCCATCCCACTGAAAGGTAAACCTGCAGAAGAAACGCCTCAGGATGGACCCCTTCTGGGAAGGACGTGTGATGTGGGGCCCCGGTTGGTGTTGTTGTTTTCTGTTTCTGACTTACTCTTAGGTAGCTTAAGGCAGATCAGATAAAGAGTAACAGTGCTCCTGACGAGTGTCCAAACCTGTTTTTCACATATCTTGTGAACTTGCTTTCCACCTTTGAATGAATGCAGTTCTGCGTGCAGACAGGAAGGTGGACGACATCCGGCATCGACTACACGCCCTGGCTGAAAATCGAGCTAGATCTCCAGCAGCAATCATGAAAAGTGAATCATTTCGGTACGATACAACATAAATTTCGAACCCTGAAGGCTTCACTTTTGCAGATGGGCAGAGAGACCTGGCTTTCTGGTGGGCTGGTTCACAGATCCAGCATCAGCCGCAAACCCCGCCTGAATGATGCACTTTGCATATAGGCAGGGAGAAAACTAGATGCCACTGCAACTGCAAACACTGACCAAACGCTGCTCCGCATGTGGGGAGGGAGATGGAAGGCAGGATCCAATAGGAAATGCACACACCTTCCATCCAAGCTGTGTGTGAGATTGCACTGGAATCTCTGCACAGCTAACCCATTAGCACGCTCACCTCAACGCAGGCTCCGAAAAAGTAAATGACTTTCGTCAGCCACGATGCACAAGAGCAACAGTTCAACCCTAACCTTAATATATGTGCTGTCTGGTATGTGGCTTGCTAATTGCTTCTGATGATGAATCCAGGTCCATGAGGAATCCAAGATGAGATTTTCAAATCATATTGTAATATACAAAGCATTACAGTTACATTCAGAATGATGCTGTGATCCTTCGTTTACAGTGTTTTATATATTCAAGGCCACAATGCGTGATCGCGGTCAGTTGCCTGACAGAAAAGCATGCATGTTTAGTGTAGCTTTGACCCCATTCTGTTCCTTTCCAGGTGGACAACAGCTTAAAACGCCCTTGCCACTTTGTGTCTCGCTACGCATTGCTTGCACGATACTTTCAGGATTGATTCCTCCTGATGAATAATATGGTCAGCACGTCCCAAGAACCCGGGAGGAATTTCCCAAAGACAAATCTGAAGGATAATGTCCCACAGCACTCTGTGGTGTTAAGATGAAGGTTTCAGCATGCCCAGCATGGCACTGCGCTTACGTAAGCGATTTAGCTGTACAAATTGGTCTGTATCTTTGGGTAAAGCATATCCTAAGAAAGTATATAATATAACACTGACACCCTGGAAATGTGAGGTCTACACAGAGATTCTCACCCCCCTTGGGGACCTTTTACATGCATCTTGTCTTTAGAGGAAATGCTTCGACTGGTGTTCCAGGGGAGTTAATTTCAGTGTAGCGTGGGACTCTGTAATTTCACAAGAATGAACAAGGCGGCTCTTTGATCGATACCGTATTACTGCAGCAGTCTTATGTTCGCCACTCTCTGTCACTGCAGCACCAAAACATCCAAACAACTTAATCACACACCTAGGAGTAACTCCAAAACGTAATGGTACCTGTCTCCTGAATGTCTCATTGATAGGTTGGGGTTGTACTTAGCGAGCACCAAAGCATCTACTTTGCAGTGCTTATTCTGAAAGTTATTCATCTCATCAATGAAGAAAGTACTCTGATCTGCTTCCCGCCATTAACACTGTGGCTGTCATTAAAAATCAATAAACGATTTCAATTATTAAGTAATGGATTCGGGGTTTTAGAATGATGACAATAAAGTATTAGTGATTACAAAAACTGAAGCAGAAGGTGTTCTTATGTGTCCAATTGACATAATATTGCAAATTCATGTAAAATATGAATAACAAACAAATAAATACATGGTATCTATAACTGAGTAGCCAAGCATGAGATAAACTGGCTACAACAAATTGCCAGTCACCAGAAAGGTAATAAATATGTTACAGCCTCAAACAAGTACAGGCTCACCCAACATGTGGCAGTTCATTATTATCTATGAAGCGAAAACAGGGTCTTCACTAAATGTCACCAAACTTCATAGACTGTTACAGATGTACCTAAAGTAAAGTGCTGGGTATCTCCAGTAACTCCAAAACAATCAAGATTGTTTAAATCGGCACAGAAAATGCAGCACAGCTGTCTGGTGTTTATACACCAACATGAAAGCTTTTGATGAAAATTATTTTATGTCGAATATTATTTATTATTCAGAAATGTTTGCTGCTTCAGTGTCTGTTTCCTGTTTTTGTCTTCCTTGTCATATTTTCTAGTGTACAGTTTAGTTAATTACCAAGTTCAGAAATATTATTAGAACAAATACACAGTGTATTAATTACTAGTTAACAAGTAATTACTAGCATCTTTTTCTAATGAACCAGTAAGATATGACTAACAATACACCTTCCTGATATGTATGCCTGTAATTAACATTACTTTGTATTGAAAATAAGACTGATAATAAGATTAATGCACTAATGGATACTGGACACAATCTGTTCTTTATATACAAGTTAAATGAGGACTGATCTATATGCAATGTCACAGCTGTGAGTGTATACATACCTGTGCTTATTAATTAAAGGTGGATCAACACACAATTTCATTTATTCCTGTTACAGTAAGATCTCAACAGCACAGCCAGCTTTCGGTTTTCGTAGAGAGAAGAAAAAACAAGTGCAATATATAATACTGAGCTAAACTGATCAGGGATGTAACCAATTTTCTTTGAAGAAAAAGAAAAGATTAAATAAAGCGTTGTTATAAATTAACTGTAAAATTGGGTGCTTGCACTCAATACATGTTCTGAACACCCAGAGAATCTACCCGAAAGAGTCTTTTCTATTAATTTTTCAACCACGGCAATTTGGACATAGGAAGATATGCGTGAAAGGCTGCAGTAAAAGGTTCTATTGGAGGTCAAGCAAGAGCTAATGACTGAATATTTGGATGTCTGTCTATGTAGATACTGATAGTTTTGATACAATTCTTCTGCCTGACATTGTCCATGACTCAGGCTTTACCTTTTAACATGAATTACCACTTAAAGATAATTCATCTGCCTCAAGTGTATTCGTAGTACAGCACTTAGTACAGTTTTTTCCCATGATGCATTTAAAATCCACAGGGTAAATTAATTTCAGCCATATGAACATGGAAGTGTTAATCCCCAGATCAATCATCTGCAGTTGCTGCTTCTCCTCCGCTCTCCTTCCCTCCAGCTAAACTACTGTAGGTGAAGTCCCAGCATCCGTGATCCCCTCATACAGAATTGGCCCTTTTTTTTCCTTCAGCAAGATTCATTAAATCCATCTAATTCAGACTACGGACAGAAAAAGGGTTCGGGTGGGAACACCCGGCATGGGATAATAACATTCCTCCATCCCAGCGATTGCTCCTGGATCCCTGTGTAAGCTGCCGGGAACGCCAGCCCAGCTCAGGGCCCCCGCTACCGGGGGCCGAGGGGGGCTGAACCACCGTTCTCTCTCACTCTCGACTACTTGCAGGCGTCTTAATTAGCAAATATGAACAGGGCGGTTTGGTATCACAGTTTGGGAATAGGACTCTTCAGAAAAGGCTGTTATTTTAATGTCATTAAGACTAAAGATACAAAGTAATATCAAATAAGCAAAATGCAATATGTTGCTAGTGCAGATCATAAAAATGCAACGCGGTAACAGATATCTCTGATTTTAGCTATGGTCCTACATCAGGAGCTAGATCCATTACTGCCGCAATTTAATAAGCCGTTGAGGAATAGTTGTGTGTGTGTGTGTGTGCCCAGATCTTTCCCGTTTTCCATCTTACAGATTTCAGTCATTATTGATCAGTTGTATAATTTATGCATTGTGCCATATTGATAAACAGAGCATTGTGCTGACTCATGGAGTATAATGCACAATGTGCTGATTCATCAAGTATGATGTGTTAACGAATGATGGTAAGCCTTAATACCAACATATGCCCCTGAATTCCCTTATTTTTCCTGTGTATTCACTATACAGACACTGCTTTGCTTACGAATGAGATACGTTCTGAACGGCCGTTTGTAACTTCAATTGTTCATAAGTCGTTATTCAACATCATTTTAAGGGTATACACAAGTACAAAGAACAAGGATGCTGGGAGTTCGCACGCTACGCTGCTGCGCGGCTGGAGTTGCGGCCAGAAGTCGTATTAGGCGGAATTGACGCACAGAAAAAAAAATGTGTTGTGGACAGGAAACGGAACACAATTTGGACTTACAGTCCTTTTCATTTGTATGTCTGAAAGTTTGTACGTTGATAGTTCGTAAGTAGAGGAGCCCTGTGCTTGCTATCAGGATCAGTGTGAGAATCGTTCAGAATTGTTACTCCAATGCTAATAATTTCACATTAATTTTACATTAATATGAGTAGGAAATGGCATCAATAATTCCGTCTAAATGTGCCATATAATTTGAAAAAGTCGCTCAAATGCGAGTGACTGTTACTGATTTTTCCAGTTTAGCATGTGTGGAGCAGACCTGAAACTGAACTGAACAACTGTGGGAACTACTTTCCGGAGACACACGCAACAGAACACAAACCCGCTTTATTCGCCAGATGGAATCGACCCATTCACACATATTTTGTCGTCCCGCTGGTCTGAGCAGTTTGCCATTGGCTAAGCATGATGACTGTCTCTTACCATGATAATTCAGGCAGAGGAGTGTCCCAGCGCCTCTGCCAGTCCTGCTGCTGTATTCTGCCCGTTTTTCTGACGCGTCTGGGGTTTATGTCATGTTAAATTTGCCTGTGATTGTATGGCTCAAGGCTAAGACCAGTCAAAACTATTTCTTTTTGTTTCTCCATTCCACACTTCGCTGGAGAATTTATGACTTAACTCATTGCCCCCCAGACAGAAGTTGAGAAGAGTCTGTGTGAAACCTGCCACCACCTTCTGGCCGTAAGCCCCCCCCCCCCCCCAACAACTGTGTTTAGTGCTGTTGAACCCACTATATCTGTGTCTCATTTTGTTCTACACGGCTTTAATTGACATTGCAGGGGGGTGTCAGGGATGCCCTCCAATATCACCCTCCCCAGCACCTGCAATTCATCTGAATCATCATTTTGGCTTTCACCCTTTTCATCCTATGTGCCCCCCCGCCCCCAACACCACTTCTAAATTTGTTGCCTAAATCAAAGGTGCTTCGTTTTGTAGCCGGATGACACCTGTGTTACGCAAGATCCCTTACTAGCTCTGCAGCAGGAAATTGTGACTCTTTGTCCACCATGTCTGGTGACGCTGAACACCATTGCGGGTCTCTAGGCGCCTGGCTATGACCCTCTCAGCCCTCTGGCCTGTGCTGTTTGGCAGCTCCACTGCTGGAAATGAAACCAGAGCCGGGATTCTGAAGGAGACACTGCACCGCAACCAACCAGCATTGTTGTCACTGCTAGGTGAATAGTGCTTTTGTGACCAGTAATTAACACACATGTTGGGCTCTGACTAAATGCATTCCCTTTTCACTTACTTTCGGGCATAACCGCCTGACAAATTTCACATTAGTACCTTCGAGCTCTGCATACAGGCAAGTTTTTCATCTCGCTGCAAATGTCATTGTCACTGTTGACTCAGTGTGGTTTTTCAGTAAACTGCCAATCGGATGTAACAATTCAAATCTTCATTAGGAGAGTAACGGATTTTGTGTGAGTTAAAAATTCGCATCTGAATCCTCAGCTGCCTCGTCAAACTCAAGGAATATATTCATGTACATGGCTGGAAAACCCTAAACTGAGCTGATTTTAAGCACGAGATACGAAAAATGTAACTTCCTCCAAAATAGCCTCAGAAAGATGTCTGGCCCTGATATATTGTGGTGCGAGTGCGTGAGCAATTTTAACGTCTTGTCTTAATGTCACAGTTACTTTCCCGGTGCATCTTCCATGAACGAACAATGTACAGAGTGATAACGGCCCCTAAAATCAAGTTAACAAAGAGACTGACACAGTCAGATTATAGGTTTCTGCGGCACGAAAATATGGAGGTGCAGACAGCAGCCGCCCTGGAAAGCGATTTTAAAATGAGGGAAGTGTACAACATCTCAGCGCCCTTAAAAACAAGCCCCTGATTTAAACTCAAGTGGTGTTCTGTGATGAAGGAGACTTATCAAAGAGTCTCTACAGAAGAGCCAAGGACCCCAAATGTACGGAGAACCGAGCACCCTGATTTTTAACGTTATTACTTAAGATGTATTTCAGGTATGTTGGTACTCACTGTGAGTGAAACTGTTTTGGAGATATAGAGGGATAATCTTTATAATTCCCCATTTACCAGCACCCCCCCAACAGAACTTGGGGACAGCAGTCAATGGAGTATGGCCACAGACAATGCCTCACATCAGACAATTTCTAGGCTAACGTGCCCCCACTGTTCTTCAGCATCCAAACACGAACGATGAAGATTACTTCACCAAAGGCTTGCATCTTCAAGTGAGCGATAGATTGGTAAATGCAGCTGGTAGAGGTGGGTTAAGCAAAACGCAACGTGGGGCTTTTCTGTGACAAGAGGGGGTGAGGTTAAAATTGTTTGGACAGCGCAAGTGAACTTCTTCCCCATAGTTGCTGTAAAAGAGCCCAAATGTCATGACCTTATCAAATAGTTTGTCTCACATCAGCCCTAGATCATCTGAAGGTTAATATGGAAGCTGTACAGTCTACTCACCACCAGATGGGATAGCCTCCAAATACTCTTGAACTGGGCAACCATATGCACGTCATAAACACAAACAGGTACAAATCCATAATGCATGCCTTGTGACGATACATCTCTATGTTAGTCAAGCAACGTAAAATTCCAGTGTGGATCAAATCCCCTAAAAAAAAAAAAACAAAAAAAAAAAAAACAAAAATCAAACCAAAAAAATGGGCAAAAGTTGATTTGAACAGGGAGGGGAGAGGCAAATAAAATTTCTTGTCTTTTCAAAAATCGTTCTCCTCTCTTCCTCCTTGAGTGAGGCGGGACAGGAAAGTAGAAGTGTGTGTGTCTCCTTGCAGCCAGGAGAACGAGTGTCTCTTACACACAAGTCACACTCTCTCACACACACACGGGCGCACGCTCCTACCCGTCCTCCCGCACCCTCCCTCTCTCTGCGCCTCTTCCCTAAGGTAGATCTTTTTCTCTCTCTCTCTCTTTCTCTCTCTCTCTCTCTCTCTCTCTCCCTCTCCACTTTTCCCCCACGGGATGGCTCATCCACAAGGCCGATATTAGAGGAAAAAAAAATTGAGAGGAGCAAGGTTTGGAGATGTCAGCTGGCGAGCCAATCACAAAGCATGGCCTAAGGTTATGAAAAAAAAAAAATTATTCGTTCCCATCTGTCAATCACATACCACCCCCTGGTAATGGGGAAAAGAAAGAGAGAGAGAGAGCAGGAGGAAGGGAGGGAGGGAAAGAGAGAGAGAGTGAACGACAGGGAGGGGGGAGAGAGAAAGGTAGGCTTCTTTTATCTTTGATATAACCACACAGACACTATTCCAAGTGGTACGGTTAGGAGTTGGAGTGAGTCAGGCCTGTGTCTCTGGGGGTGTCTGGTTGGGCACGGTAGTAGATTTACTGACTCCATTTTGGGGGTTGCGCCCTGACTAATTGATCTGGGCATACATGGGGTATACCCCCCCACACGTTGCTCATACATACACAACCCAAAGTGTACCAGCCAAATCAAGACACGCAGGCAATTATTACAGCCATCAGAAAGATTCAGGTAGAGCGGCTGGAAATTTAAATCGCTTTAAACAGATTTAACATTTAACTCGCTTTGAGTGAAGAATAGGGTGAGAACGGATGTGAGGGAGAAGGAAGTTCATGATATTCATGCATCATGTCAAGTTTATCGCAAAGAATTTCTGAAATCTATTTCCAAATTAACTACACACATATACGTACATTATAACCTGAACTAAGGTCTGGAAGGCTGGAGTTTAAGGTGTGTGTAATTGTCTTGTGATGACAATGAATGCACCAGGAGACGAAAGGCAAAGACAGGTGAGAACAGACAACGAGAATTCATTTGGGCATCAGCCACAGTTTATATGATTCAAAATCTGTATTAACGATTAACTTGTACTTATTAATAAGCTTCTTCGGCATCCTGTCTGCTACATTTCATGGTCTTATATGCCCGAGCTTCCCGCCCTGGCAGTTACTGTCGTTCGGCTGCTAACTTTGTGACCGGATTGATGAAAAGTTTTGTGGATTCACAAAAGTGCAGGTTGCCAGAAGGTACTGTTGAAGAAGCCCCCCCCGGGTGCCAGGCGATACAATGACAAAAGAGAGGGGGGGGCGGCAGCAAAGAGCCAAGATCCAATGGACGGCTTGCTATACTCCGCCTGGCCAAAAATGATGTTTGATTTCACTTGCCGTCTGTAGTCTTTTATGCAGTGATATATCCACTTAAAGTACTTATAGTAAGAATTTGTAAAATTATTATGCAATATTATATTATTATATCAAGACTGAAATCTATATGTAGAACTCTTTTTGCCAAGACTGATAAAAGTTGTTTTTATGGATTATTTTAGCTTTGTTTTGTCCTCCTAATGGTTTACTAATGATTATTTTAAGCACAGAAATGCTCAGAGACTTTGCTCTGACTGGAATTCCATTGATCCTCTTTCCATTAAACTTTCACTATTAGTTTCCTTTTTTTTACTTTCTGTTAAGGTAGACAGTGGAGGGATGTAGACGGCTCTGCTAAACTTATGCAGACACTGCTGTCTATCTGTCTGTCTTTCTGTCTGTCTGTCTGTCCAAACCCTGTAATCCAATCACATTGCATCTCCTTTTGGTTTATTTACTTCTACTGTAGCAAAACACATATAATATTGGCCAGATGTCAAAAATAATATTCATCATCATAATAATAGTATAATAATAATGAGTTATTCCACAATGATTCTCATTCTGAAATTGAGGTGTGTCCTTTTTTTCCACTGACCCTGAGGAACGCGTCTATAAAATGACACCGTGATCATCATTAAATTACAGAATGTTGTTATTGGTCGAGGCTGTGTCTCTGACTAGGTATGTCTGCATCAGATGGGAGGCTAGCTGCCCTTTTGATTGGTCTCAGTTGGTCAGAGTGTCGCTCATGCACAAGGAGGCCAGTACGACCCAAGTCCAAAGGTCATCTACAGAATTTCCCTCTTTCTTCTCTGGCTTTGTTTCCCTGATCAAAAGGAGGGCTGGGCGGTGACTGTGATTGCTGCGTGATGTGGTGGGGGGGGGGGGGGGACGTGGGGTGTTCCTTATACACAG
>JAABNX020000106.1:27396435-27411869 GCA_015163995.2 Mormyrus lacerda | reverse complement strand
AGGACACCAGCCCCTCACAGGACACCAGCCCAACACAAGATGCCGAGCCCCTCACAGGATACCAGCCCCTCACAGGACACCAGCCCAACACAGGACACCAACCCCTCACAGGATGCCGGGCCCCTCACAGGATACCAGCCCAACACAGGATACCAGCCCAACACAGGACACCAGCCCCTCACAGGACACCAGCCCAACACAAGATGCCGAGCCCCTCACAGGATACCAGCCCCTCACAGGATGCCAGCCCAACACAGGATACCAGCCCCTCACAGGATGCCGGGCCCCTCACAGGACAACAGCCCAACACAGGATGCCAGACCCTCACAAGTCCAGTTCCAGTATTAGCATGTTGTTGGGAACACTAAGGTATTAGCAAAAGTTGTGAGTTTTATGCATCCTCTTTGAAGTTCGTAGTTGCAGCGCTGCCCATGACTGCCCTGTGGGCCTGTCGACCACATCCTCATGTGCCCAAATTCAGCCTCAGAGTTGGAAGTAAGGTACAGTATAGCACTGTGTTCACCCACGGCTAGATTCTTTTGGCACATGTATCTAGCACATGACAATCACAGCTGGTCGTGAACAACGATCAAGTTCTCCTCAAAGCTCAAAGACAAGACTGATACATTCTTTGATTTTTATTTTTGCCATGCATAGACATGCAAGGTAACTACTGGCAGGTGAAGCTTCAGATTAAGGAAACTAAAGAACTGTCCATCATTGCTAAAATTTCATAAGATATCGTAATAGAAGAATGGATGTTTTTAACCCCAAAGGCCACAAGCGTTCTTGATCTGTTTTAGTATTTTATTTATTTATTGATTTTACTTTTTAATCATATTACTCAATCAAACAGACAATGTAACAATGGTACAGGAATCCACTTAGATCATTATACCTTCTGAACAGCTTAAGGCAGAAAATAAATTCCGGCATACAACTTTTAGGCTAGCTTTGAAGGGAACTGTAAACCATTTTGGATAAATTGGCAGAAATATAAGATCATATTTTCATAAAAATGGCAGAGAATGTCACAGTTCAACTGTGCTGTTAGTCATATCTTTGTCTATGGTGAAAACAAATGCCAGTTTATTGACAAATACTAAATATTTTCCATTGAATTAATTATCCATGCCACTACAGTTATGGATTATACTACTATAGTAGCCAAACAAAAACCAAAAAAAAATTGAATGCAGGGACAATTATGTAAAAATGAAGGAACCATTTCCATAATCTTTTCAAATAACAATTGTTGTCTCCAGTCATCTCAAGTTCATAATTCAAATACAGGAATATTTTTTGCAATGTCTTTATTCAAAGCTTTTTTATTTATACAGAAAATTCCCTGATCAGTTTAATCAGCTACAGTATTTTCGTCATGCAAGCTGTGCTTATGGCAAACTCGACCAGACTGGGTATTTTAAATCAGATCCCACTCCTATAGACATTCATCAAGAGTATTAAGAAATGTGTTTGAGTTTATTCTGGTGGCTCAGTGTAAAATTGTGTAGTAAAATTAAGTGTGTGCTATAAAAGCAGTGCAGAAATACTGTAAGTACTCATCATAATGGTTATGATTAATGCCGCCTTTGCGAGAATAACGTGCACAATCCCAGTGCATCTGAATCAAGCTTAAGCAAACTGTCTTTGATTCCACTCCCAGGCCTCTTATCCTATGCAGAACAGTTTTGTGAAATGTGCTGTAGTACAATTCCCCAGAAGCAAATGCCCTCATCTTTTCAATTTAATTGTGTGTTCAGGTGTAAGAATCTAAGCTTGCCAAAAGCTTATGCTACAAAAGAGTCTGTAAACTGCCCGTGGTTTGTGTGCTTCCAGGGATGGCAGTGTCACCGTGTACCGGATAAGCAGCTTTATGACAATGGGTGAAGCATCCATATGTCATTAAAAAAAGATGTTCAACAGATTGACACACATATTGAATGGAACAAATAACCCAAAGCTGGTCCAAGGCCTACATTTAAATTCATCTGCCTCATTATTATTCTTGCCTAATGGCTGGCTATTGTTTAAAGAATTGGCTGAGCATGTGCTGCAATTTTATTATTAATTAGTATTATTAAATAAGTTATAATATACATATAGCATTTTTTAAATAAGTTATGATACTCACAGGGCATTTTCCATTATTTGGTGTGAAACCAAGGCTCATGCACCATTATTCTTTGCAATTCATGCTTCCATCGATACATTTTCTGTACCCGCTGCTGCTCCTGCTCCTGCTCAGGGTGACGGGGGGGGGGGGCCTATAGGCACAAGGCAGGGAACGGACCAAGGTTAAGGGCGACAGCCTGGAAGAAGGAAGAAACCCCACCATGACACAAAGAGAACATGCAAACTCCACAGACTGAGCTCAAACCCAGGAGATACAGGGCCGACCACTGCACCACTGCGCTGCAGCTATATTTCCTGCTTATTATCACAATTAAAGCATAACTGTATAACTGAATTGTGTGTCTAGTAGCCCACAAAGGCATCCATCTTCTGTATTTCATCCCCTCCTCCATCAACTAATAATTATTAGCCCTAACATATAAAACCTCATTTCTAAAACAACACCCCCAGGGCTCTTGCAAATACCCAACTCACCCTTTGCTGAAAGAACATTTATATCAGTTTGTTCTACTGACCCTTTGTTCACCATTTCCCCTTTCTCATTCTTCAATTCACATAGGCCTCTGCTTTATAATCTCTTCTAAAGGATTCTGCTAAAGGAGCACTGTTGCATCCTTCAAATAGGGATACACCATTTCAAGCTAAGGATAGTTTCATTTCTCCTGAACCCTAACAAGACTATGAGGCCAGAAGATTGATGAAATGTTTCATTCGCCTTACATTCTGATCAATACCAGAATTTTCACAGCCAATACGTGAAACCTGACTTGTTTTGCAAAACCTTTGTTTTATGTTTTCTTATCTTGGCATCTAATTTATTGTAATGCATTCACAAGTTACAAAATAAAATAAAATAAAAACAGCAGTAAAATGATTTGAATATATGCAATTATGGACATCATTCAAAATAACCTTGTGTCCATTTTAGCTGCTAAAACATATAGGTTCAGAATTTTGTTTCATGGGACAATAAAATAAGGTAGTCGACTAAAAAAACTAATAGGCAACATTCACTTTTCGTCGCGTGGATTGCACACGTAAATAACCTCTTAACTACCGCCTGCAGCTACAACTTTATAATTAGGCAAGACCGCGCACTGCTCCTGCGCAGTCGTGGCGTTTGGGCAGGCATGCGTAGGTCCAGCCTACTGTGACGTAAAAGTGGGCGTGATTTCTTCTAGAGTAATCTCAACGCATCGAGTTGCTATTGGCTACAGGGGAACCACATGGTGGATTCGGACCGATCGCGAGCTAGTGCGTTGATTTTTTTGCCGCTCAAGAATTTCCGTTCCTAATGTGCGCTTCGCAAGTGATGACGTTTGGTCAAAAGCTGCGTTGCTACCAGCTGTTCGCACAGCCGTCGCACCGAGATTGAAACGATAGATGGTTACATTGTGCATTTGGTGTAAACTGCGGATACACATGGCACACTTTGACCAATGCAAACAGCTACGTAATGACTCCAGAATAAGGGCGACTTAACGGGAGGACTGGTACTGCTCGCCTGAAATATCGGATCCGTCGGCGATATAAATTATATAACGAGTCGAAAAGACTGAACACTGAATTCAGGGAATTGTTGCTGTTTTAGCGAAAAACAGCTGTATTCTAAAGTTTATAGTTTTCTGCCCGGTTCTCAGGCCTCTTCTTCGTGTAAGTATAAACTGTGATACTGCGTTTGTTTACATGGTTTAGCTATTTTATGAGATTAAAAGATAAGAACTGAGTTGTATCAGAGTAGATTTTTGGAATAAAGCGTAGTTTGAGATCGTACCTTCGTTGTATACATGTGGACGCCTATAGACATATGTTGATGTGTTGATAGTAAACAGGAACTTGTATTGATCAAAGTCAGTGGCGTCCTTTTCTTTTGGGTCTGGAGCTTAAATATCGTTTTTCTACTATCTGATAAGGTGTAGTACGTTCTTCATTTAGGATTTTATGTTACACTTACTGCCCCCTTATTGCATTTTTAAATAACTTAATACATAGAGTGACGATGGGGGACCGTCCCAGAGGACTGTAACAGAGTAATTGATTATAAGAAGGAGATTGCTTGAGATGGTGAAAAATCCACTAAATTGATTTCTTCTTACTCCCCAGGGAAATGATCTTTGCATGGTAGCGTGGGATCGACTGGGTCATTATGTCAGTTGTGTGGTGTTTAACCACAGTGTGTCCTAAGGTCACTGACATAAATTTCTTTTATCAACATCTCATACCTTCACAGAGGCAGGGCCAGCATTGGGCAATGTATTACAAATTTGAAAGTTCTTATCTATCAGAGTCTCATGCCTTACTTGGCTATAGCTGGAAAATGTTGCAACTCGTTTGAAGCTTTTCTGTTAAAAATAAGGTTGCTAATGAGTCATATCAGGGAACTGTGAGGGTTGAGAAATGCATCCTGGGCAGATGTTCAGGCAGGCACCTCGGCGACGTGGTCGCGCAGGGTCTCTGACGCCGAGCTCTGGCGTGGCTTCCGCTCAGGTGCCCGCTGGCAGGTGGGCCGAGGGGCACGGCGGCAGCATGAACGTGGGCACTGCGCACAGCGAGGTCAACCCCAACACCCGAGTGATGAATAGCAGGGGCATCTGGCTGTCCTACGTCCTCGGCATCGGCCTGCTGCACGTCGTGCTTCTTAGCATCCCCTTCGTCAGCGTGCCCGTGGTGTGGACGCTCACCAACATCATACACAACATGGTGAGGGGGCCTTGGGGGGGTGACTCGTACTGTCAGAACAGTGTAGCGCAGTGGTGTGTGTAAATGGGGGGAATTTGATAATAAATGAGAGTTTTTTTCTTTTCTAACTTCATACTTGTTCAACGCTGAAAATTTCTTTATACCTAACCCCATTCGAAGAACAGTTATGAATTTGTTGTTCAAGTTATTCCAGTTAATTGTACAGTTGTCAGTTTTCGTTTGACGTTTTGCTCATTGATCGATTCGACCACACCAGAGAGGTGGAAATCAACATAAAATTGAACACGTGTAATGTAGGCAAAGAGCATGCACTTGATTACAGTGCATTGCCGCACCCAACACATGACAAACCACCTTAGGGATGAGAACCTGAGTGCAGCCCTGTGGCAGGTGATATTTCAACACCACGCTAGTCCAAATGGACCAGTCTGAGGTTTTTTCCAGTGGCTGGAGTGCCAATCCTGCCACCAACCCCCAAGCTTTTCCCTGTAAGTTGGAGGACCTCCTTATAGGGCTAGATGTAGATTAATGTCATACCCAGGATGATGTAATTGCAGGTTAAGGGCCTTGCTCACTCTGGGCATTCATGGGATTTGAATCAGCAACCATCTAGTTGCTGGCACAGATCCCTAGCCTGAGAGCTACTACTCCACCTTAATGCACATAAAACAGGTTAAAAGAAAATGCGGACTGTAAATACCTGGTTCCTTCTCAAAACACAAGTTGATCATTTACCCTCATGGGGACCACTAGTGAATTCCCTAAAATCTGGGGCATGTTGAGTTCAGGTAACCTTAGCTGCTTCCCGAGCCCCCCCCCCCCCCCCTTCACATCCTGTATTACCTTTCGCTTAAGGTTTCTCTGCTTTCGACCTTCCAGAAACCAGGAGTTTAACTGTTTCCAGCAGCAGCGGAGACTTTTCTTCATGCCTGTTGTTCCCTTTAAATGTTTGTTGTCTGCTGCAGTGCATGTACATCTTCCTGCATACGGTGAAAGGCACCCCCTTTGAGACGCCGGACCAGGGCAAAGCTCGTCTTCTCACGCACTGGGAGCAGATGGACTACGGAGTACAGTTTACTGCCTCGCGCAAGTTCCTCACCATCACGCCAATCGTACTGTGAGTATTCGCCCCCGTCGTCCTCTGTGTTCGGGAGATGGGGTTCTCCTTGTCCCTTAGTGCATCCGTTCTTCTGTGTCAGTCTGATAAATTGTCCCAAAGTCTCTCCCTGTCCTTGTGGAACGTTCGTATTACAACAGACGTGTCTTACTGGGAGGCAGCCTTGGCGTAGCCTCGGCCTGTCCTCAGCTGCTCGAGCACAGAAGTGTCTATAGTGACGATTCCGATCTGTGACCTGGGAGGGCTGTGCCCTTGAAGTTGATGTGGTCCTTCTCCTTACATCCTTATAGCATTTGCTACATGTCTGAGATGGCTGTTTTCCTGAGGCACCTGCAGTGGCTCTAGTTGGAAACACTGAGATCAACATTTTTGTTGCCGTCTCATTCAGAAGACGACTTCGTAAACAATTTCCCAACACACAGCAGTTTCCTTAATGATGCTTTAAAAATTCTTCTCTTAAAACCCCACACTAAAGATATTGAGGAAACATCTGCAATAAATGACACATGCTAAATTTAGGCTCTTGGAATTTAATTTTAGCCTGTTTTCATAGGCTTATACGTTTGCTGACCCTGTGAGGTTCACTGATGTATATTCATTGAATAAAATGAACTTTTTTCCCCAGCATGCTGCTTGTAGTTCTGTGCATAGAGTGCATTAACATCCTCTCTGTCTGTCTTCTTTTTCTTGTGGTCCAGGTACTTTCTTACAAGCTTCTACACAAAGTATGACCGTGTGCACTTTGTCATCAACACCGTCTCCCTGCTCACTGTGCTCATTCCCAAGCTTCCTCAGCTGCACGGAGTCCGAATCTTTGGGATTAACAAGTACTGATCTTTGGCAGAATCTCGATCTCCCTCCCTGGTGCGGTCGTCCAGCTCTGCTCTCCTTGGATTGCAGCCAAGGCCGTCCCGTGTTCCTCTGCGACTCTGAAGGGCCCATGACATCAGGACTTGCCCAATCTCAGTAAAGAGGCTCTTTTTCCTAAAGCTCTAGTGAATGAAGTTCAAGTGTGGCAGGAAGTGATGCTAGATGGCAGTGGAAATATGGTGTGGCTCATCCAAATTAAAGGTTTCTCTTTTGTTTGTTGAAATTTGAGCTACTTCTGAAAAAGAGCTTGACACCCATTGAGGTACTGAGGATGGACTCTTCCGTTCCTTAGTCAGTCTGCATAGAGAAAGCTGGGATACCTTTTCATCTAAATGTGAAACTTGGTGACAGTCGATGTAGAATGTCTTCCTTTCACGATCGTCCCACCAAGGAGCACCGTCCGTAGCTTCAGTGGTTCACTCTTGAGGATCAGAAGCTTCAGTTGGCCAACCGACAGTCCCTGTGTATCTGTGTGTGTGTGTGTGTGTGTGTGTATGGGGGCAGTTGAGCAACTCTGGGGTTCATGAGAAGTGTGGCTTCACAATATGATACAGGGTTTTAAAAAAAATAAAAATTCACTTGGCCTTAGCAGTGCTAGGTGACAGGTACTTTGTGTTGAGTTAAGGAATGTTATGGGTCAGATGAATTTAACAGACTCAGAAAGGGTCTCAACTGGCTTGTCAGTAAGTTCCCAGCTTTTTGCTCAGATCAGACCTCCGTTTCATTGCCTTTAACAATAAATGCCCTGACCTGAAGCCCTCTGCAGTGCCACAATATCGATCACCAAGAATAATTTGTTTAAAGAACATTAGCTGAAGCGTGCGTTGTATTTAGGAAGGTCTGCTTTAAGAAAATCCTGCAATATTATACCTTCATACCGGTGGTAACAGTAGATGATATAATGGGCTATAATAGGTGTTAAGGAATCTAGAGTCCGCAGGGTCTCTGAGTCGCCATTGACATTTAAAGTGTCAAAGCTTCCTCACACTAGCTAAGACCAGGAAGCGCGGTGTATAGGTCCTGTCAAAGCGGGGAGGTTTTCTGGAGCAGTGTCTGCAGATGAGTAGGCCAGAGCCCCTGGGCACACAGCCTGAATGGGAAGAGATGGTGATGGATGGTAATGTATTTGCAGCGGTGTAATCCATATCCCTGCAGTGTTCATGATTATTCATGGATAAGGTGGTGTGCCCTTTAAGGTTACAAAGCCATGTAATGGAAGATGGAGCAGAAACTGACTAGGACTGCGTTTGGATAACCAGGGGTTTTTTTTTTTTTGGTTGCGGGGGTTACTCAGGCTCTATAATGCGTGTTTGAGAGTCACTTTTTGCAAAGGCCCTTCTTGCTGATGTCGGAGCTTGTATTTATTCTGCGTTTTTCAGTGTACTCTTCACCTGAAGTACCTGGTCATGTTAGTTTGGGCGCTGCTACACCACCTCTTTGTAATGTTTAAAGAAAAGCTAGCGCTTTATAGTGGGGAAAAATATTAACTGTTTAGGTATAGTTGCATTTTTGTTTGATACCATTCACAGTGAAATGTTTTGGATTTTTTTTAAGTGTAGTTCTAAAGCTGTATGTAGCAATACAAGGCATGTTCCTGAGCTTATTTGGTACTTAAAAACCAGGTACTGATAATTCTCAGTGGCACTGGTACCGTGCTGGGGGAGTGCTCTCTGTGTGACAGCAGAGCTTGGTGATGCAGCACAGCTGGCTTACCAAGGGAATCTAGTCTCTGAGACCCCCATCGTTTCTCCTGGCTCCACGTAGCATAGTGAGAAGCACAGGCATGGCTTAGACTTTATCCTAAGGCCTGACACGCTTTCGGAAACACTGGCCTTGTGCAACTAGGTAGACTCTCAATGCATATTAGGTTCATTTTAATTTTTCTTCTCAAGAATGCAGGGATGCTGTGAATTTTATAGGATGGGTGGTGATGACTGTGGGCTGCTTTTTAATATACCTTCATTTTAATTCACTTTTTCAGTCAAGCAATCGAGCATAATGTTTGCAGTTGACTGTATTCCACATTGGATCTGTAGAAGATTTGTTCTGTATTGGATTTAATGTAGGTTTGGGTACCAAATCTGAAGAATTGCATGGACAGCTTGTGTTAAGGAATAGGATACATTTATGTTGCGCGTTTTGGTAATTTCTATTAGGCAGATGAAACTGGTTTAATGTTTGCAGTTTAGAGACCACAAGCAGCCAGTTCTCCACCTTCCAAAAACCCAGCTAACAATTCTGTCACCTTTTCACCCTCACGGCAACGTGATTTCGAGAGCCGTTATCGGATTCTGCAGCTTGTTAAACATTAAATGGATGAAAGTGCAGCTGTGGGTAGAGTCAGATTCCAAGGATTAAATGACGGATGGGTGAACGTCACGTTCTGCGGTCGTCTACGTGCCAGTCCCTGTGCAGTTTCCATCTACACACTTTGCCAGGCCCACGACTTCAGTATGCAAAGGACTATGCTGTCTCTTTTTGTTTTTAATTTGGTATGAATTCAGGTACTAAGTGCAGCAACTGATTTAGAATATTTTGTCTTAGATTTGGGAAAAAGGCGTCGCATTCAGTCCCTGTCATGTAAAAAGTAAACTGGTACTTTAAACATGGCGCGCATCTACCTGGAAGGAGAGCTGTCAGACTTTCTACTTTTAATCATTGCAAACGTCATGTGTAACTTTCCGGAGTACCAGCTGCTTCCGGCTCTTTATTAGTGCATATTCGAGAGGATGTGAGCACCAACCTGAACGGCTTTGATTGGCTTGTTTTGGTCGGGCAGCGTGAGGAAGCAATGGGAGCCTCCCTCACTCTCTCCCAGCATCGCATGCCAGCAATGGGAAGCAGCACATTATGAGCGACGATTTGCTATAACAGAAAGGTGTTAGATTTCCTGTTTTTTGTTAAAAGGGCTTCTTTTATTGTGTAGCCTGTACTTTTGTCTTTTGTTGTACTGCCTACTAAGGGTGGAGTGAACACAGACAGTGATGCAAACTTTAAACCTTCCTTGTTAGACCTGAAAATGCAGTATTATAATGGTTCATTTTTTTTTTTTTTTTTTTTTTTATCTTAGAAAAGTTGATATGTGGAGGTACTCAGATCATGTAATGAGAAATGTGTCCTGTTTTAAATGAGCAAACCTACATCATTTGAAATAATGGGCTATAGGAAATGGCAGCATAAATGTCCTTTACAGATGTAGATTTGAATGAGTAGCACACTGATGTTTGACGGTGGCCATTATGGTTGCCGCTGCATCTGTGGCGTTTCTGTCCTGCAGTGTTATTTTTGTTATTAATACTAAAGTCTGGCTTGGTCGATCACACCTGATTTCAGCCAGGGTTTGATGGCAAAAGTGCATCACATATAGACTAACAAGGCCAACATCCCAATTGAAAATGACTTTAACTGATTCTACAAATCACGTAAGAGAAAATATTGTTCAATGGAGGAATGGAAAGTGGAATATTTATTTTGAAGTACAGTGTTGCGGTAACTGCCTTGATACATTGTATTTTCAGGCTCATTAATAAATATGCTGGCTCTATAGTCAAACTAGATCATCAGAGGCAAAACATTTCTCTTCGAGTTGAAGGACAAAGACCAGCTGCCTTTATTGGTAAATCTACTTTGTTGGGTTATAGGTACTCTGCGTATTAGAATGAAATTTGATTTTATCGTTTCAAAACTTTAAGACCGCCATGGGGGGTGTGATCTGAATAAGTGCATTAAATGTAACTGAACAAAATTATAGACGTATAATTATTGTTGGACATAATTGATCAAAGTCATTCAACAAAACTTCTTTCTAGGTGGTGGATTGAAAAAACATTTTGGACTTTTTGCAAACACACACATGGCCCGAGTACAAAATAAACAACAGTCGCTGCTTCTGGTTTGTTTCAAAGCGGGATGTTTATCTTGTCATGTTTGCCGGTCATCCTTGCAGAATTAGTATGCTGTTAAAACAAAGCTATTAAAATAAAGGCTTTAGGGTCTTCTGTAGAATGGTCACTGGCTAAAACAGTTTTCCAGATGGTATACTTTCTTAAGCATAAAGTTTGAAAATATTTTTATTACTCCTTTGTACAGTATTAAATTACAATAAAGTTCAGTATTATCTAAAGAAGTGTAATTGCCTTTTTATGCGATATCCAAAATTCATAACTGTTTCAAAATTGTCATAATACCTTGTAATTCATTGGACATAAATACAACTATTTTCCCAATCACCTGAGCTGACCTTTGGGTTTTTTTTCCCCCTTTCTTTTGCAATATTTTCCCTATGAAATCTAAGCAGCTTGGCTGGTGCTAGTTACAAAAATACTTCGTAGAACTGATTATGAAAGAGCGTAGTACTGGAAGGGTAGACATACTTACTAATGGTCCTTACTGTGTTGTAGGGATGTAATCAGATGTCCCTGCACCTTGTACACACTTCAGAAATTGTCGCCTAATGACCTTACACTTGCATGAGTTATATTGTGGGTCACCATTTCAGTGCAGATTGGATCAGTTACAGACTGCCTGAACTGCTATTCTTCTTTACTGTTTCATTTATACTGCATCTACAGACTGCTTGAACTGTTATTCTTCTTCTATACTGTTTCATCTACACTGCATCTACAGACTGCCTGAACTGCTATTCTTCATTTAGACTGATTTGCCCAAATTTCTACAGCTTGATTTCTAGCTGTATCTGCGTGCTTCTTTTTAGTTTAGTGTGTGGTCTTCATTGTTGCTACAAGACAACAAATTTCAAAAATTTTTAACTAGAAAATACTAGGGCTGTCACTATCGATTATATCAATAGTTGAATAATCTACCTAATAATCAGACAAACAGATAATCAGTAATCATTCACGTAATATAATATATATTAATATACTGTATATTGATATAATGTAATATGGTAATGTGGATACCCATCATGCAACACAGCAGCATGCTGGGCTGATTCTTGGTGTAAATAATGTAAATATCAGGGTTATTTATGTATTGTGTCATTATTGTGTGTACGGTCATGTCGTGTGTGGTGTTTAAGGTTACTGTAAATAATGTGTATGCGTGTGCCCACTGTGCAGTATGTAAGTAGCCAGGGTGGCCAACACAGTGGGCAGTGTGTGTGAGTTGTGAGTATGAATATTTTTGTTCTTTCCTGCACTTTTTGTCTGGTTCGTTAGTTGCCCGCACGCCATGTCTGGTACCCGTGCCACAGTATACACTATATGGACAAATGTATTGGGACACACCTCTTAACCATTGAATTCAGGTGTTTCATGTAGACCCATTGTTACAGGTGCATGAAATCAAGCTCCTAGCCATGCAGTCAGAAGTGGAATGCATGTAGAGGACCTCAGCAGCAAAATGTAACAGCTCCCGGAAATCCACCATTGTGGCAAACCCAAGGAGATCTCCAGGAAGTGAGCGCTACCTTCCCGGAGCAACCCAACGGCATCAGCACCCCCTGATTGCCCACGTAATAGGGCCATAACCAGGAGCAGTGTGACACAGCTGATCACGGCAAAGACCCCACAAAAGCTGCAGAGCTACACCAGGAAAGGGTTCCTGGAACCCTACCTCGTCCAGGTCCAGCTGGTGACAAGGCTTGATGGGTGATCCTCCAGAGGATGAACACCTGGCCGTGTTACTGGAAGGCGAGGCACTGCGGGAACTTCTGAGTTTCCCTCGCGAAGAATAGGGCAACCCTGGTCATCAAGCAGAAACAGCAGGTTGGCTGGCGACAGTCCATGGGGAAGATGAGGGAGCAGTTCGAGGACTGGCGGTGGTAAAGGGGCATTTGCAGCGAATCTGAAGGACTACACGAAGCGGGGCTATCCTCATTCTCCCAAGCAGCGCAGGACAGACTGGTCTTCCATGCTTTCCTGCACCAGTATAAGAGGCCTACCACTGCCAGTGGGCCCCTTTCCCTGTACTGAGGCCAGGAACTGCTGCATGCCTGTTGCCATGAACTATCTATCTCACGGAGTCACCGGAGGCATATGCTGTTCCCCACCATAGTACCACCACCATGGCAGCGAGGCTGCTAGAGGAGTTCTTCTGCAACTTCAGGGCCCAAGAGGAGCACCACAGTGACCGAGGGGAAAACTAAAAGGTGCTATTGTTCAGGGGGGTATGTCAGTGGCACCACCCTCCTCCATCCACAGAGCGAAGGGCTTCTCGAGCACTTTCATTGCCCCCTAGCTGCCCAGCTGGTCATCCTGGAACTGCCCCTGGGAGGTCCTGGAGCGATTATCCAATTAGTTGTGCGACATGGGTGTCATTAGGGCCCTTCACTTGGGGTATTTTAGCCCCGATGCCAAATATCCTCCTTCAAAAAAAATCAAGCCCCAGGTAAACTTGACGTAGCCCCTGACCTTTTCAATAGCCAGAAACTCGCCCGGTGTACAGATTACGAATGGACCATTGTACTGCATCACCATGACTGGTACCAAGTGTAAATATTGATGTGTATTTGTCATATATTGTGTCAATATGGTGTGTGCAGTAATGTTTGTGTAGTGTTTAGTGTTATGTGTTGTAAATAATATATGTGCATGTGTGCACCATGTGATAGTAATAAATCCTTAATTTAGCATTTGCATTACAGGTACACTGCAATTCTTCTCTTTGGCCGCCCCATCTTGCTCTCCATAGTTTTTGGGGTCACAGTGCAGGATCAGCCAACATATGCCACAACCATGGCTGAATCACAGCATCAGGGCACTGAAAAGGTGCTGTAGACAAGCTGAACGAACATGGGAGAAGGACAGACTTCAGTTAAAGTGTTTAATGATGCAGCAAAGCTGGCAAGGGCTAAGTACTTTGCAGATATCGTAGATAAGCATAATGTAAATTCTTGGGTTGTTTTTATCACTATAAATTACTCTGTGAACCCTCCACCTTCACAGAGTTTTGTGATTTTTTTTTCCATCTTCATTGGAAAGATTGATAATATAAGAATGCTGATTAAACCCTGTGATATCACCTCCCCCTCTCTTCCTAGTTGTGTGGCAAGTTTTAGTGTGTTTGAGGAAGTTTCACTTCCTTATAAGACATTGTAGGCCATTTTAAACACACTGAGTCACATGTCATTCCAGCACAGCTCTCAAAACAGTCTTTCGCCGATACAGGACATTATTTCATTGTGATCATTAACACGTCATTGACTACGGCCACTATATGCACTTCTAGCCTTTAAACAAATGATTGTTCAGCTGCTTCTTAAGAAATCCAAACTGCATCACAAAAATCTGCATAATTTTCACCCTATACCCCTTCTTTCGTTTCTTCCACAGACTTTAGAGAACGTTGTTTAATCTCAACTTTTAAACCATCTTGATAGCAATAATATCTTTGAGAAATTTCAATCCTGTTTTAGACCATGACATAGCACATCGGCACGGGTTTCCCCAGCCACACTGGCAGCAGGTAAATCATCTGCTCTTCTCCTTGGATGAGGGAGACTGCTAATTTAATCCTCTTGGATCTTAGTGCCATTTTTGACATGGCGAACTATAACATTCTCTTCAATTGAGTGGGCTGGGGTTCGAGGAACAGCACTAAAATAGTTCAACTCCTAAGAATATAAGAAGTATAAGAAGTTTACATATGAGAGGAGACCATTCGGCCCTTCAAGTTTGTTTGGGGAGAACTGAACAAATAGCCCAGAGGTTGCAAACTTTTTCAGTTAATCTAGAAAGTTTCCGTTCATCATCGGCACTCATCAAATATGAGTACGACAAAGGTCCAGTTTAGCTCCTATTATATTTTCTATGTATATGCTTCCATTTGGTCAGATAAATTATGTCTCATTTCACTAATATGCAGATGATGTGTAACTTCATGTGTCCCTGAAACCTACGAACGTGTGCAAAGCTACGTAGCCTCATTGACTGCTTATAACATATTAAATGCTGGTTGGCAAGTATCTTTCTTCAGCTAAATGAGAACAAAACTGAGATAATTCTTTTTGGCCCTTCGGAAGGGGCTACATCTGTCATATAACACCTGGGTCAGTGGCCTGTACTACGAAGCGGGGTTACTGGCTTATCGGGGTAACTTGTCGGATTTAAGGTAGTCTGGGCAAAATGTAAGTGACTCGAATATGAAGTCCATTTAAACTTAGACTATGAAGTGTTGTCTCAAAAGAATTGAAATACTGTTAATACGGAGGCTCACAGATGCTCAGACCAGGAAAACAGGCAAAGGACGTAAAAACTGGGGCAAAAGGGGGTTTAATGGGAACACAGAGAAGTATACAGGACAGATTCACCATGACAATACAATGACGGAACTAGACAAACCCTTGTTAGTTATGTGAGCACATGTTAATATGGTGTTCAATGTTATTTTTGCAATGTTATTTGCATTGTTTATGTCTTTGTAATAGTGTTATGATTCACAGAGGATTGTAATGTTTCGTGTGGCTGATGGGTTTAGGGCAAGGGCAACTGTGGTGTGATTCGGGCAGGTTGGGTGACAGAAGTGGAGGGAACACAGGCTGGGGCGGATTAACGCACAGGCTAAATAGGGCGTAAGCCTAGGGGCCCCACGTGTGCCAGCCTGCAAGGGGGCCCCCATTGGCCAGTAAAAAATATATAATTTTATTTAA
>JAABNX020000106.1:27355647-27369766 GCA_015163995.2 Mormyrus lacerda | reverse complement strand
TATTGCCATTCCCTCCTTGTTTCAAAAGACAAATTTGGGGTTTTTGTTTTCTAAAGACAGGCACTTCTATACTTACCTGTGTGGATGTTGCCACCAAAGAAAGATTACATAGAATTAGGCACAGTATTTATCCTTTTTACGTATTAGTTAACACCATTTTCTTTTTTTTGCTGAGATTTACTTAAGTACTAGGATTATGACTGCATATATACATTTATGTCACCTCAACGCCGATTTAGAACATATGATAAACTGTCCTTTTTCCCCCTTGCGATTTGCTATTTTCTGTAAGGCTTCTGGTAGCCATTAGGGGGCAGTATAGTACCATCCATGACACTAATGTGGAATGGCATTTACTGCCTATAAATAGATCCCACCGCTAGGGAGACATTACTGGCCTGGTTTTTCATCACATACAGTATTTGTTCTTGTTAGCAGTATAGCACTGGAGAGCACGTAGACATAGTTTTCTTTTAGTCAATGTTATCTGGCCATTTTAAGTACGGTATCTGGCCTGAACTGTTTACATTCACCCTTCGTGCCTGATTTAAATTAAACATTAACTTGTGGAACTCCTTCCACTTATTCACTGAATCTGACTTGGTTTTGTTAATTCTGTTTCTCCTGATCTGAGCTCACTCTTTGCACCCCACTTTTTCTGCGTACTCCTTACTGGTGGCCTAATGCTTTGCGTTCAAAATTGGGGATTTCAGAGAAGGGGGTGAGGATACACACTTAGATGAAGACAAGCGGTGCGAACGTCATGTTAACCCCGGATGCCTTTGGGTGCGTGTTTCCTGTCCTGTCTGCACCGCCGGAAAACCCCTCCGGGCCACAGAGTCTGCAGGGCAGCATCTAAGTGAAGGGTGCCACACTGGTTGTGACCCTTACACAGAAACGCCATTTAGGAGTGAGAAGGTGTCCTCTCAAAGTGTGCGATTGCTCACCAGGGATGTTACAACCAAGCACCTCGACCGAGCCGTCTAGCTGGGTTAAGTGGGGCACGCGGAGCCAGCATGGCGTGAAGGGAGCGTGACAGCTTACCGCCGCCACCTGCCTGCTGCGCTTGGGTACACTCCCACTGGCGGTACCTCTTCAGTGCCAGTTTGAAGGGAAGTCTTGGCTGAGGCGCGTTATAAATAGCAGTCGACACAGATCCATTAAACATGAGCAGAATTCTCTGGATGTATCTTGTAACCTTTAGAGGAGACTGGAGACTACAGTTGTAAGAAAGTCTGTCCTCAACATCTAACATCCTTCTCCTTCACGAGTGTGAAATTTCACAGTGAACAGGTGAAGCTTCCTCAGAGGCCTCTGCCACCAGCAGCTTGATGTGCGTCACTTCCTGACTGCCCAGTCACGATAATTCTGATCTGAATGTCACACCTGTCATGAACATGAGCTGCAGCTTCTCTGAAAAAATGCCTTACAGCTGCATTTGGGGATAAAATGTTACACAGCCATCAAGTTAATTATTTCAAATAAAATGAAATACATAGCAATTATCGGTTGTCTAGCTGTTATTAATCAAACTGAATAAAGCAGCAATTTAGTATAAGAGCTGATGCAGTTATATTCATTTAAGCATTCATAAGTAATGTTGGAAACAGGTCTTTTGTTAATAAAAAAATTCTGAGATGCCAGCCTATTTATTGAGGCAATCTGCTGGATCTAATGTCCGTGTAACATTGCACATGAAGCGATACCATGATATTGACTTATCAACACTGGATGCAAAACAAAAGCACCACTAATAAGCAGTAAACAACATCAATTTACCACAGTTTTAATTGCCAAAATAATATTCAAGACAAGCTACCAGACTGACATTTCAGTCTTGAAGTCTAGATTACAGGAGTTCCGTAATGTATTTACATACCTGTAGTTTTTAACGAGTTGCCAACAGATGAGAAATTGTGAAGAAACATTTATATTGTATTCATTTACACTGAATACTAGGGCTTGATTATGCTACATCCTGTGAAGTTACGCAAAAAAAAAAATAAATAAATTATGTTGATACAGAGTTCTTCACTGGAACTTGTATGTAACCATTTAGGTTCCGCTTTGATTTATATGCAAACAGCATGTAGTGGAAAAACTAAAGGGTTTTAACAAAGACAACCTTCAGTACTGGGGGGGGGTGGGTTGTGATGGGATTGAATGTGTGGGCAAGGGGCAAGAACAGGATTAATGATCCGTCCTACTCCACCCATGATAAATGTGCTTTAGTCCATGTAAACATTCTTATTCTCAATTGCTTATTATGGACTTAAAATCTCAACAATACCACTATTTAGAATTCGCAAGAAAACAGAATGGGTGATGGGCAATTGAGAAAATTGTATATTGAAGTGCTTGTTTGATTGGCACCCTGAGGAGAAAATATAGATGTTCAATATATAAAATCAAGCATGGTAATAAATATCAGTGTACCATGCATGACCTACCATTAAAAATGGCTACTATGTGAGTGTCAGCTGGGGACAGTATGTAGCCTTTAAGTTTTACCCTGAAAAGCAAATGATAGCTGCGTGAGACAACATCTCCTCTGAGGTGAAAGATGATTAACAATTTCATCAGCTGTGATGATGACAAACAAAGTGTTGATGAGCAGATGATGGACTGAAGTAGCATCACAGGAGACAGAAGGTTTGAAACACAGTATTTAAACAAAATTTTTTATAGGTGCCATGTCAGCAAATGGCACTGTCAGACAAAGACTTTATTTATCACATATTAAAAATATTGTACGACTTAAGATGATCGGTCCTAGGCAAAGATTTCGTTCTTCATTTATTGAGCTTAACTGGGCTGTTCATTGAATTCTTCATATAACAGGACATACTGTTTCATAAAGTTAAATAGTTAGAAGTTAAACAGTTAAACCTTATTAAAGTTTGTTAATTTATGATAACAAGTTCTCTAAGGTTACTGAACAAAATGTTTGAAATTGAGACAAAAATGCAATAAATAATTTGGACAAAACATGAGCTTGTTTCAGATAAAATCATCCAAGGAGACATCAAGCTGATAACCAAGAACATCAAAACTGCTCCATCTTCATTGATATGTCTCTCGGCTTCTTAGCGGAATCTCATTGTTTCAAAAATCTGCCTGAAGCTATCATGCACCGAGTCTTATTAAAAACCCTGTGAAGCATTCCTGGAATCATTTGTAGTGTCCTTTATCTGGAACTATAGTTTGGTTGATGTTGTCTCATCTCATAGATTCACTAACTGCATTCCATAATCGTGTAGATAGAAATGTATGGATGTTTATGTAAGAAAAACTAAATGAAAACTACATACGCCTACAGCAGGTTCAATAAACATCTATATACTGTCATGTTTTGCTATCAAATGTCTATGTTATCGAAATGATCTTAGATTACGTCCCTCCTCTGGTTATTTAGAAAGGAATCCAATATGGAACATTCCCTTGTGACTGCTCTATTGCGGTGAGCTTTGGTCATGTGACAGCACTCGCTTCTGATTTACCAAGCCATTTCCTTCACATGCACCATTAAAGCAGCAGAACAGGCAGCCATGTATTCAGTCCTATCAGAAATCATCCATGACCATATTCCACAGAACTCTGTAGCAGATCAATAGCCTGGAATGTGTTTTCAGTCATCAGCAAGCATTTGCTGTAATCGCTCAAATCATTAGAACGAGCTGTTTGGCACATTGGCGTAGGCATACGTTGAGCTCCCAGGCTTCACGTAAGTGACTCTCATGGATATTGTATTGATTAGCTGCTACAGCTGAGCTGCTGTTCTTCCTTACCATTCATCAATTTGCCCATCTGAGGATCGTGACCTCCCAGTGCGGTGGAGGGATTTGTGTGTTTCAGCGATCCACAGAGCTATGTTGGCTGAAGTCTGAGGTCTTGGCAGGGCCAGGTCTGTGAGGTGAGACTAGACAAACTATGATCCAACAAAGACCCCCTCCATGAAAGCTTCCAAGAAGTACTCTGCTCATGACCGGGTTACTGGGACCTCACCCTGGGCCTGGGGTGGTTTTGGCTCAAGAGTACCTGGTGACCGGGCACCCATATAAGCCAGCTGGTCTCAGCACGCAACTGCTCTGTGGAGCCATTTTGTTGGCTAATTGCCTTTTAGGGGAATGTTGGTGGTCAGGTGTAGTGCGATTTGGGTGGCTGGAGTAGGAAAGACCCAGATGGCTTGGGAATATCTGGAGATCTGCCAAAATGAGCTGGCGTCTGGAGAGACCTTGGGAATAGGATTTTGGTCTGACCTGCCAGCTCAACTCTCACTGGGAGAAGAAAGCGGTGTGAAGATGAGGATGATGATTGATCAATTAATGGGTTTCAGGATTTCCCTACTCTGCCTGGATGGTCTGCGGTTGAGACAGATGCAGCACACAGACCTTTCAGGCCTGGCACTGAGTTTTGGCCCATACAGTTCAGATGCTGATGTCCTTGAACTCAGACCATATGCAGACTAGAAGCTGCGATTGAAGTCAAGTTACCCATGATAACAAGCTAGAGGAAAACATATATGCAAGCAGCTTCAGCAAAGTGTTTCGGTGCTGAGTGCAATAAATAAGAAGTCCTGGATTGTTAGTCATGCTTGGTTTAAAGCCAGCCTGTCTGCTGCAGTTTCATATAATTCAAATAATTAAAAAGAGAGCATTTTATATTTTGCTGTTATAGCCCTCAGTCACCACTGTACCCCAATTCTATTTCCAACTCATTACAAATAAATTACAAATTGAAAGGCTGTAATTAAAATTCCTCCTCATTAACATTTTCTGTATTGTAGATGGGCTTGAAAATGGCAGGCTTGGCACCAAGCCAAATTAAAGTGCAGCAATAACAAATAATAACAATGATTAACAACATATATAAAATCAAGCAGACATTAGCATCAGTGTCTGATCTGAATCAAACAAAACCATGGTGAATGTTAGTCATGAAAGAAAGGATGTGTATGCATGGTGCTCAGTCCAATGGCAACGGGGGGAGAGGGGATTTGCCCCCACACTGTAATATGTATATGACCACGCACACACGTCGGGTAAACATATCATTATGGGGCCGGCTCATTCATTTCTATGGAAAAAATGCTAACGCTAGCTATCCAGCCCTAATCATAACCATAAATAACCAAGCAAAATATAAGTTTTTGCATTTTTAGCTTTTTTCATTGCAGTCACAGATATTTATAAGATTTTTATAAATATTTATAAACAAATATTTATAAAAATTTCCTACAGGGACCAAGTAAAATGGGTATTCCTCACATTGTGGGGACTTTGCGTGCCCATAAGGTAAGGAATACCTGTCATGACCTGCTCGTCCGACCCTCGTGTGTGCCTCGCCCCCTCATCAGCCTCGTGTGGAATCCCCGTGTTCATCAGTTGTTTTGAGTTGTCCTGATTAGTTTCATGTATTTAAGTCCACGTTTCAGTTTGTTTCCCCAGTCCGGTCATTAACGTTGCGTGTGTCAATGTGTCTGTCAGACCTGAATAAATCCCTTTCTGTTGATATTCATGGATTCCTTCGCCTGCTTCTCTGTGGATCGTGACAATACCCACTCACACACATGCGCACACACACACACACACACACACACACACGAATGGAATTCAAACCTCCAATCCTGGAGCTGCAAGGCAGCATTTCAAAGTTATTCAATTTGGTGTTTTTGAAGTTAGTCTTGAATTTATAAACATGAAATCATTCATTCAAAGCCAGTAGTGGGTTTGCTTGAATTTTATATTATGCTTTTCACACATCTATGTCTTAGCAAAAATTAATATTCATCTTTGGCTTTAACAGATTCGGATTTTGGGAATGATTTTAGAGTATTGCATAAAAAGACCTATATGCAAGAAAGTGCCCAGCCTTAAGTGTAAGATGGGGTATATGTTTGGGTATTGGTCTGGTTAGGGAGGGATGTTGCACGTTTGCCATTTTCAGACCAGGTTGATGATGCCCTGTGGTTATAAGCTCACAAGAGACCATCACACTGATAAAAGGTGCTCGATTTCCATAGGCCGTAATTTGGAGATACGGGGGGGTTTGGGGTGCTGGTATGAAATAAAAGCTCATAAGTATAAATAATAATCTGTCAGCCCAACAGCCAGTGATCAAACGAGGTCTCACGCTAATTCAATATTGGCTTTTTCTTTTTTGTCATGTTAGAAATTGTTTTTCTAACTACCACATCAATTTACATCTCCTAACAGAATTTCCTTTCTTAAATGAACTGATCCTCCTTTGATACCCAACCATGCTAAGTAATAAAAAACAACAATTTGAAATATAACTTGATAAAGTCGTTGTAAAAATATCTGAATAGGAGAGCAGCGATTCAATAAAAGATAAGTATATTATAATGTGAAGTAATACAAAATGCTGATCCATTTCACATGATGGATAGGATGGGTGATAATGCAGAAGGCACATTCTCAAATTTATACAACCAAAAACCTTCCATACTCAATCATATTTCATGACAGTTTTCTAAATTTCTTAATGATGTAGCTCAACCAATCACCTGGCAGACATTTCCTTAGACACACAGTGTCTCATAAGCATAATGTCATTTGCCACAATATCATGAAAAAACAAGCAACTACTTTGTCTACTTTAAGTGAACATATAGCTATGAGACCTCATCAGCATTATCTTAAAAGATATGGGTGCATATTATTTTCAAAATAATAAAAGTTGCATTAGTATGAAAGGGGCAGTTCATCCAAAACTGAAAAAGATATGTTTTAGATGGGCTTTAGTGCTATTTATCCGTCTGGGTTGAGCTGCGGGGAGATGCCTAGTTTTCCTGATACGGGCCGTCGAAATGTCGGGCTTCTCTCGAATTTAATTGGAGTAAAAGGCATCATTCTTTCTGTGGTGATTAACGCGCCATAAAAAAAAAAAAAAAAAAAACATTTGAAAAACTGAACAGCACAGCAATGTCTCTTACCAGAAATGATGACCCGGTTACTGAAGAAAATCCACAGACTTGTTAGTGAGCAGTTTGATTTAGGAACTATTTTCTTTTGCCGAACTCCGCGCACTAATCATATCACTGCGTACAATGGAATGGCCGGGCTGCTCGTGCTGTGATACGAAGCCTGACAACACTACGGCCGCTATTTCCAAAATTAAGCAAGTTCCAGCAGAGTGACCAAGATGGAGAGGTAGCACTAAAGTCTGTTTAAAACGTATTATTTTTTTAGTTTTGGGGCGAACTGCCCCTTTAATGGTAGTACGCTACGTACCTAATCAGAAGGGTGAGAAGTTAGTGTACTCCAGTACAGTTTTTATGCTAAATCTGATTACCTTCACTGCAGCGTTATTACACTCCAGTAAGCACTGGTCTTTTCTAAAATAACTACATTAACTGTGTAATATTTAATGGCATTGTCCACTCCTCTCAAGGTTGGCCTTGCTCTGGAGATTCAGATATTCCACAGTAAACGAGATTTAATTTGCTAGATGTAAAGATGCCTGCATTGTGTGATTAAGAAATTAAATTGATAATATATTCTAAAATGTAGAATATCAATGTAGCAGTTCTCCCCACTCTCCTGTATATGCCTGAAAATACATGGAAATATACAGTACCTCTTCTGCTTCCCAGGGTGTATGATTTATGTATTTGAACTCATTGTAAATTAACATGCATTAAAATAAACTAGGTGGGTATTGTGATTAGGTTAATGTAACAGAGGCTTCTTCATTTCCAGTGTTCTTGAGCAAGCAATGCAATACAGGAAGTTGCAAATGGTGTAAATGTTGTAAATGTGGCTGTAAATGGAAAAGGAAAGCTGCCTTTGTGTTAATATCACCCCAGCAAAATAATTCCCCTTTCTGGGGATTAGTTTAGCTCGGTAACACAGTTAAAAGTAACCCGTTTGACACAAGCCGGTGTCTCGTACGCCCTCAGAACTCATCTCTAACAAGGACCAGCTGGACTCCAGATGGCAGGTCACCAAGCGGTGTGACAGTGACATGACAGGTAACACGCAATGGCGGAAGCATATTGCCAGGGGTCTCCCAGGGGTGATACATTTATTCATTTACCTCTACAAGGAGCCGCGGTAGATTTAGGTTAGAATACACAGTATATCAGCTGTCAGAGCCTGCATTATTATATTCAAAGATGTTACAGCATATTTCCACATCCTCTGACTATTGAATATTTCAGATGCAGTCTTAGTTGCTCCTTGAATGCCAGTTTACAAACTGCATCCATCTGTCACGAACCATTAGACATACTTTATGAGAACAGTGAATTATACAGTACATACATATACAGACTACCCACTACACTGGCCAGGATGGATGGTCAGATGAATGCATGAGACAAATACCTGGTGTTATTACTACTTATCATTATTTAAGAGCATCAGTATGTTCTTCCTGAGCCACATAAACCAGCAATGAAGTCGCAAATCACTGGTATCCCAGTGTGGCTTCTCGTGTCCTTTGTGAAACAGCTTGTGTCCTTTTCGAAACAGCAGTTCAGACGGGTTGATTAAGCACAGGTGCATTAATTCTCCCACTCACTTGGCTTCTGTTTGTCGTCCGAATGCTTCAAAAGGCATGTTACATCAGGGGGGTTATCACATGCAAAAAGGTGATCAATAAAGAAAGTGTCAAGCTGCTTTATTTATGCATTGTTTGTTATTTAATTATAATTGGAAAGTTCTTGATCTTGATACCCATCCATCCAGTCACCTTCCAACATCTAATCCAGTACTGGGCAACATGAACTCCAGAGCGTGACTCAGGAATTGCATGGAATGAGGCAGAGGACACCCTGGATGGGATGCCTAACTAGTATATATATATATATATATATATATATATAGTATCTAGACCTCAACTTGAACAATTACAATGAGAATGAACATTTACTTTTCTTTGTAAAACGAATTACTTACACTAAATGGAACCTGCGGTGATAAAGACCAAAGGAATACATTGAAATGTTATTTGCTGTTCGTTGCTCTGCTAACGGGTGTTACAAAAGCAAACAGCAGAACAGGAACAGTGTAAACGTGGGACAGGTTTCTCCACAACATAAACTCTGACCTTTAACCTCGCCAGTTCAAGCTGAGCTGGAGCTGGTTGTGTTTAAAACACCAATAATTTCAAACAGAAAACCTTGCATCTCCTTCCCAGGGCTGCCGTTAAACATGTATGTATAATCACAATGAAGAACATTGTGTTTTAAAGAAAAGTGGTTGTTTTAGTCTATTAGTGTAGAAGATGAACATCTAAGCTTGCAATGGGAGCTTAGCAGTTAATCAATAGACCATTATACAGAATTAGTGCGGCCTCGAACGAGTGCAGTCACAACAAATGACTTCTAGAAAAATGTGTGAAAACTTAATGTTAGCGATACCTGCTTTACTGCTATTGCAGTTAAGTTTTATTTTTACCCACTTTCTGAAGGCATCAAACCAACTCAGAGATACGGCTTTAATGAATTAGCTTTTTTCGTTCGTTTATCCTTGATTCATGTAGTGATTCAGCTGGAGCTCTGGCAATGCTGATGTCAGTCAGTGTAGCCAAACATGCAGCAAAGGCCTGTCTGGCTTTAGCTCTGTTACAGTCTCATATAATTATTGGAATTATTTTTCCCATTGGATTGTATGTCCGCACTACACATTTCATCAACTACATTACAAAAGCCCCATGTTTAGGCAATATTGTTGTGTTATTTTCAACCTGAAAGAAGAATTGGACTGAAATGGAGTGGCTGACTAAAAACTGGAGTTTCGGGCAAGTCTGTTGAGTCTGTTGGAAATGAAGCAAATCCCTCACAATCTGACTCGAGAAGGAAAAGCTGATTTATGCTTGACGTTATAGCCCATCTTCAGTGTTTCATTAACCCTGACGGGAAACATTTTTATATTCACAGATGCAACACACTCAGTTTATATTAGTATAAAAAAAGCCCAAAAATGTCATTCCTTTCTCAGAAATTTACAGGGTGAGAAAAGGGGGATCAGGATGCTGTTAAAGCACATTTATTTATTGGCAACTCTAGTGCGAATCATCCGTGGTTTTTTTGTCTGCTTGATGATTCACCTTGAGAAGAGGATGTTAGTTGATTGCTTGATTTTTGGAGAATGTTGCTTAGCTGCTTGGTTAAAAAAAAAAAAAAAAAAAAAAATATATATATATATATATATATATAGACCATGTTGAATTTAATGTTCCATTCATCCCATTTGCAACCAGTTATCCAGGTCAGAGTGACAGGGGACTGGAGCACATTCCAGGCAGTGTAGGCCACAAGGCAGGGCTGCACCCCAGAGTACATGCCATTCCATAGCACGGCACATGCTACAGGCAATTTAGAGACACAAATTAACACATCTATATATCAGCAGCCTGCAATTGGAGTCAACTCTAACGACATAGGGAGAACACGCAACACACACAAAGCAGAAGTGGGATCTAAACCCCCACCCTGCCGGTGTGAAGCAACACTACTGCCTGCTGCAGATTATTACACCTGCGTCTAGTCTTGCTTTTGGGGGAACCACTGTTAAACGTGAGTCACGCACAGCAGCTAAAATCACACTGCTGCAGACATAAACGTTGCCATTTTGGAGACATATGCCTCAGCAGACAGTGGAAAAATCACGGTGTAGGAAGGCAGTGGCCAGAAGGGTGAGTGTATTTGAACAAATGGATGGTCCTGCCGCTAAATGGATCACAGCTCAGTCTGAGCCTTACAGCGTGGGCTCTGTGGCGTGAGCTGGTGTCGGCAGCCGCACACTGAGCCGGCGCTGGGGCTGTCATGGGTGCTAGGCCTGCCATGGTGCTAGGCCTGCATTGGGAGCTGGGCCTGCCATGGGCGCTGGGGCTGCCGTGGGTGCTAGGCCTGCCATGATGCTAGGTCTGCCTTGGGAGCTGGGCCTGCCATGGGCGCTGGAGCTGTCATGGGTGCTAGGCCTGCCATGGTGCTAGGCCTGCCTTGGGAGCTGGGCCTGCCATGGTCGCTGGAGCTGTCATGGGTGCTAGGCCTGCCATGGTGCTAGGCCTGCCTTGGGAGCTGGGCCTGCCATGGGCGCTGGAGCTGTCGTGGGTGCTAGGCCTGCCATGGTGCTAGGCCTGCTTTGGGAGCTGGGCCTGCCATGGGTGCTGGAGCTGTCGTGGGTGCTAGGCCTGCCATGGTGCTAGGCCAAATACCAGGTCAGTGTCTTTTCCCTCTGTGCTTTCCATGATTTCTACAACATGTTTTTTAATCAGTACATTAGCAAATACATTGCTTGAAAGAAATGCAGCATTGATATTGAAACTGAGGCCTGAGGAATGCAAACCATTTAGCTTTTGTAAAATAATGACTTCATCTTTTGTTAACATGCTATTGTAGTCTCTTGTATACATGACAGATCATCATCTGTCTGAGTGTAATCTTTCAGAACCAAGGGTGGAGGCAGGGCTGAGGTCAATATTCAGCTAAAGGCTGAGTTTAAAGATGATAGGCTGATGAAAGCACAGAGAGCAAACAATTCAGAGGTCCAATTCAGCTGCTGAGAAATTTTTCATGTAAGGGTAACCGATGCAATGCAGAGTAGCACTGTCCTGCTTAAAAAAACATGGCCGCCAGTGAATATTCCAAACGCTAAGTCTCTTTAGGTTGTGTTCTGTATAACTGCCTCCTTTTAAAATTGCAGACTCATCATCCTAACCATAATTGATTGCCACTTCCATCCCTATGCTCTCCTTTCTGTCCCCAGCTCCTCTTCATGTCCGTTTTCTACTGCTCACCCTCTCACGTTTCCCCTATCATCTCCCCAGTGCACGCATTTTCCAGTCAATTACTTAATTTAAACATCCCGGACGTTTTGCACATTTCCCGTCGTCTGTCTTGCCTTCACCTTTTGACATCAACCAATCTGCTCCTTCTGTCGTCCTGTCTAATCCCCTCCCCCTCTTCCTGACAACCACCACGCACCACCTACATGGAGAACAACATGCCACACACTAAGCCCTATCTTCTGTCTCCTCCCCAAGGAGGCCCTGGCCCATCTAACACTGCTCCGCTAAAAGCCTCTGCATCCTCCCGTCAGCTTTGCTCCGGACCCCTTTAATATCTGCAGTAATTCATATTTAATGCTTTTAACAAGCTGTGGACCCACTCAGCTGTTAGTGATAGATATGGACATTGGCAGGTTGACTGCATGTTGGCTGGATCCCGGTGATGGGCCTGATGTCCCCTAAGCTGGCTTACGTTGTCATGGGCACCGTGCCACTTTTGTAGTCATGGCTGTTGGGGGTTGGTGTTCGTGCTGGCAATCGCTCAGTGTATCATATGTCATAGGGGGATGGATTGACCTTTAATGCAATATTTAAGGGCTATAGCCTGACAGGTCAAAATCAGAGTCTGAAATAAAGCCCAACTGACGTTGAAGATTGAAAATAGAAATTAAAACACAATGAGCATATTGCAGGTTTATGTGTTGAAGAGGCATTAATAGTGATATAGGTTCCCCTATATAAGATGTCAGAACAACAGGGGAATATGAACAACTTATAAAATCCCTCATAAGTCAAAAAGATCACATAACCAGGAATAATTCTCATGAGAAAATTATATGTATGTAACTAAGTATACCTGCATTACAAATTCTAGGATTTAATAGTTTTCTCTAGAGCTTTTACACAGTTTAATATTACAATCCATTCATGAAGAAACCAAAGATGAATGTTGCTCAGGGGTTCAACAGTTGTCCATCTTATGGATTTTAACTTGAATAGAGCAGCACTCTCGAAAGTAGCTTTAGAGTTATTTATGTAAGAATGAAACAATGGTCACGTTAAATTAGAAATTTAATTTCCCACCATAACGGTGTTTTTGAAAACCGAAAAACAAAAATGGGAACCATAAGTGCCAGAGAACGAGAACGAGCATCCTTATGCAAGCAGCACCTACTTATGCCTCTCTGACTGTAAACCGACTTTTGGTCTACCCTGTATTAACCACTACTGTAAAAATTTGTTTGTTCATTGTTCTGGTGGTTTAAGGTAACATGACATGGGAGATGCATGCTATATTCACAGGAGACTAAATGTCCTGGTCTTTTGTGGCCTAAATTGACAGAACAAAGCTTAAATGAGGCTAACAGTTTAAGCTCTATGTCAATAGAAAATGTACAGATGACCTCCTGTGAACTGACAATAGCTTGCGGCAGAATCTATATTGTTTTTTAAAGCTATGAAAAGTTCTCAGAATCTGATACTTCTGCTCTGACAATAATTTTCTATAACTAAGCAAGTTAAGCTCAAGTACAGGAAACACATTTCTATGACTGTTAAGGTCAAGGTTGATGTAACTTTAGATAGGGCTTTTATTGTTTTTAACATTTCAAAGTGGCTTCAAGTGATTTTAAATCTCCTAGAAAATTGTTGAGATTTTGAAAACTCTATCGCTTGTCTGGCAGTGGTCCAGCTTTGAGGGTGCTTGTGTCCTGCTTTGGCCTGTTATTGGCAGGTACAGGAAGTGGAGATGGATGACATGAACGTATGCACAAGTAGGGTGATCGCTTCTCTGGATTTCGTCCGGACGATATGGTCTTCCAACTCTCTTCTTTCTTTTTCCCTCCTCACTACCCGTTCCCCTGTCAAAAACTAGCGTCACTGTAAAATCCCCACACACACTACGGAGTCCAAGAACAGCTATGCTTGCCTTTTTATATGCTGTTATTGAGATGATAAGATAAGTTCTGGACTTCTGTGGTATGTGTGTGACATTTACTCCCTCCCCATCCCTCCCCTCCACATTTTTTAATTACTGTACTCCTTTTCAACCCCCCGGCCTCCTTTTCTGTCCCCTTCCTAGACGCAGGTGTCCTCCTTTTTGGACACAGGTGTCCCCCTTTCTTGGACACAGCTGTCCACCTTTTGGGATACAGGTGTCTCCCTTTTTGGATACAGGTGTTCCCCTTCTTGGACACAGATGTCCCCCTTCTTGGACACAAGTGTCCCCCTTTTTGGACCAAAGTGTCCCCCTTCTTGGACACAGGTGTCCCCCTTTTTGGATACATGTGTCCCCCATCTTGAACACAGGTGTCCCTCTTTTTGGACCAAAGTGTCCCCCTTCTTGGACACAGGTGTCCTCCTT